>JAFBJU010000413.1:206240-341240 GCA_016785305.1 Colistium nudipinnis
GTTTTTTTTTTTTTTTTTTTCTTTTTTACGTTCTCTCGTGCGAGGGAAGGCCGTTTGTCAGCCTGGCAACTGCCGCCGCCGAAGCTGTGCCAGACGCTGCTTCACCAACTGCTTACGTTGGATTCGAACTTTGAACAATAAGTCGGGTCAGAAAATCAATTCCGTGCTTGATTGAAAACGGAATTCAATCCATATTACTAATCAATCAACTCTGCCACGATAAACCAAGCTAAAATGATGCGGAAAGTACGCAGAAACGCACAGCATTTCCCCCCCCCCCCCCCGAGACGAGTTTCTGCCAATCATCCTTCACGCCCCCTCGGCACGGCCGACGATAATGTGACACATAGGATATGCTCCCGTGCCGCTGACTGTTTGGGCCAGGGTGGGAGCTCTTCTGAGGGGGACACTTTGTCCTGTGAGTGAGACGTACATTATCGCCGTAGCCGCTGGGTGTGTGCGGTGCCGCCGCGCTCGGCTGCCTCCTCTGAAAGGTAATGATGACCGGGGGGGGACTTTGCTCCGCCTGACGTGCACATCGTGTGTGTGTGTGTGTGTGTGTGTGTGTGTGTGTATATTTCCGAGTCTTCAGTTTTTTTGTTTTTTTTTCTTTTTTACGTTCTCTCGTGTGAGGGAAGGCCGTTTGTCAGCCTGGCAACTGCCGCCGCCGAAGCTGTTCCCGATGCTGCTTCACCAACTGCTTACGTTGGATTCGAACTTTGAACAATAAGTCGGGTCAGAAAATCTATTCCGTGCTTGATTGAAAACGGAATTCAATCCATATTACTAATCAATCAACTCTGCCACGATAAACCAAGCTAAAATGATGAGGAAAATACGCAGAAACGCACAGCATTTCCCCCCCCCCCCCCGAGACGAGTTTCTGCCAATCATCCTTCACGCCACCTCGGCACGGCCGACGCTAATGTGACACATAGGATATGCTCCCGTGCCGCTGACTGTTTGGGCCAGGGCGGGAGCTCTTCTGAGGGGGACACTTTGTCCTGTGAGTGAGACGTACATTATCGCCGTAGCCGCTGGGTGTGTGCGGTGCCGCCGCGCTCGGCTGCCTCCTCTGAAAGGTAATGATGACCGGGGGGGGACTTTGCTCCGCCTGACGTGCACATCACTCGCGCACACGCACACACACGCACACGCACACTGGTCTTAGGTGAGACGCACGCCGCGCACTGAGAAACGAAGGGTTGTCACGAGGATGGGAAAACCCTCAATTGTCCCTCCACTAGGGGGCAACCTTAACTTGTTTCTCTTTCCCCACTTTTGGTGGTGGGACTCAGAAACATTCCAAGCCCCCTTATGATAAAGTGATGGTAAAACGTTCTCTGCGTCATGTATTTCATGGGCCGTACAGCTTTAAACTCCCTTTGACTCCCGGGCTTGGAGATCTATTGTTTTAGGGATTCTTCGCCTTCAAACATGTCAACCCGCAGTTTGTCATATTGACAGTCAGTGACAGACACATGCCAGCCCTGTCGGCAGGGAGCGTCGGCGGCGGTATTCGTATCCCCCGGTCTTCGTCTGTCGTAACCGGAGACACGGCACCTTGAACGCAGCGCTTTTGACCTATGGCCATCGGTCAGTCAAGGGGTCCATCGAGTCGCTGCTTGTGCCACGGATGCCACCGCACCGCGACCTCGAGGCTTCCCCTCTGAGGTGCTCCGAGGCCGGCGGACTAACCGGGCCGATGTGGTGCCTCACGCGCGCAGTGCTTTGCTGAACGAGTAGTAGACGGGCTCCTTGGAAACGGCGTGGTCCAAGTGAACCTAACCCCCCCCCCTTTTTTTATTTTTTTTCTTCCTCCCTTAAACGTCACAGTGCGAGTTATCTTGGTGCAGAAAACACACTTCACGTTCCTCCCGGGGGCCCCGCGTTTGATACGTGACATCAGCGACGGCTGCCATGATGACGGCGTTCTGAAAGTCAACCTGTCAGTCACTTAAAAAAAAAAAAAAAAAAAGAGTGGGAGGCAAGCTGGGGTTTTTTTTGGGCCGCTTGTGTGTTTTCCCCCGTCCAGGAAGCAGAGACCTGACCTTGACGGCCCTCCGACCTGTGGTTGCTTCTGAAACTTTATGTTTACCGATGGCACGGCCACGCCTGAAGTCATTACAGACACAGAAGGCCCACTGTATGGCGAGCGCTCGCGCGTATTTACTCTGCGCGAGGTTGATACCCACTCGCTGCACATTTTCTGTGCAATTAAAATACTCCCACAAGGTGAGAGAGCGAGAGAGAGAGAGAGAGAGAGAGAGAGAGTACTTGACGCAACCTGTAGAGCAAACCTCCTGAGTTTCGCTTCTGTTTCTGGGTTGGAGAATTTTTTTCTCAGCGGCCAGAATCTCCGCCGCATTCTTCCTCCCGATACTCACCGCTCCGGTTTAAAACCTTGGCACCACGGCTGCGCTTGGACGTCTTGATGTTCGCGGGGCTCTCGACCGACTGGTCTGCTCACGTGACCTGCTCTCAACCGAGCGTCTCAGGCTATAAAAATGCAAACGTGGCTATTAAAGTGTCTTTCTTATGTGAAAATAAAATGTATATACTGTGTACCAAAACGCTCCTCACACAGTGAGCAGTAAAGTAAGTCTTTTTTGTTTGGTTTGTCGCTGTTGCAGACAAAAGTGGCCATTACTTCTCGCTTCTTTTAAATAGTGGATATCTTTGACTGTCCGACTCTCACAGTGTATCCATTTTTCCTTTTGCCAGAGATCTTGTTAAGGCCGCTTGTTCGGGACGTGGACAGTTGCCTCCCGCCGTCGCACCGTGTCAGTGGCCGCTGTGCCGCAATTTTCCGCGCCATTCCCACCCGAGCCTCAGCTCGGCGGGGCTCTCACAAAAATAAAAAAAAAAAGCCTCGCGGGGAATAAAAGGGCCAAGGCCAGTGGAAAGAAAGCCGAGCTTGTTGCGCGACCACCCTTTTGTGCGCTTTCTTCCAGCCTCTTCTTTTTTAGAGACAAGAAGCCATCTGCCTGCAGACAAAGCGCGGCGCCCTCGTCTGCCTTCCCCCTCCCCTCCCCTCCCCTCCCCTCCCACCTCCAAAGTCGAAAATATCCCTGAGTGCTCCATTCCTCATCTGTCCCCTCAGACTTAGACTCGGGAGCGGGATTGTGTGGTATGGTATGCGTAGGTAAGAATGCCAACCACAATGACAAATATCTTCACCTGTTCTGTCACTCTGGCCGGTTTCATGGTGCCTCCAGACATAGGCCAATGGCATTTTTTTTTTGCCCCCCTCAGCTCCGACGTCTGTAAGATGCCGATCCCTTTTTATTTGTTCTCGGCTTCGTGGATGCCCTGCAGGTCTATCGCTCCGTGACTTCGCCGCCTCTGCATTGGCTCCTGCTCTGTATCGCCGCAAAACCAGCGCTCACTGGCTTCTCTGACGTTCTCGGCCTTGTAAATAAATCGCTTCAACTATCTTTTATTCTGTTTAGGCTGGTATTTGCCTACCGACATGTTGTGCTGCGTGTATGTCGGGCCTGTGTCGGTGTCAGAGATTCACGATTAATGAGGAGAGCCCCCAGGGGCAGTTTTCCGGTCGTTTACAAGGAGAGCGAATAGGGGACAAATTCAGCGTGAACCTAGCAACAGACCCGACCCCCCTTAGACTCGGGAGCGGGATTGTGTGGTATGGTATGCGTAGGTAAGAATGCCAACCACAATGACAAATATCTTCACCTGTTCTGTCACTCTGGCCGGTTTCATGGTGCCTCCAGACATAGGCCAATGGCATTTTTTTTTTGCCCCCCTCAGCTCCGACGTCTGTAAGATGCCGATCCCTTTTTATTTGTTCTCGGCTTCGTGGATGCCCTGCAGGTCTATCGCTCCGTGACTTCGCCGCCTCTGCATTGGCTCCTGCTCTGTATCGTCGCAAAACCAGCGCTCACTGGCTTCTCTGACGTTCTCGGCCTTGTAAATAAATCGCTTCAACTTCCTTTTATTCCGTTTTTTCCGACGTCTTCCTAAAAAGCTCAAGGTTGGCTCACCTGTGAAATAGGCCGGTATTTGCCTCCCGACATGTTGTGCTGCGTGTATGTCGGGCCTGTGTCGGTGTCAGAGATTCACGATTAATGAGGAGAGCCCCCTGGGGCAGTTTTCCGGTCGTTTACAAGGAGAGCGAATAGGGGACAAATTCAGCGTGAACCTAGCAACAGACCCGACCCCCCCCCCCCCCCCCCCCCCCCGGCCCCCGCCTCCCGCTGGGCCAAAATACTACATGGTTGCAGACCTGCAAATGAGCCTCCAATGGGATTTTTCGTGGATTTGGGCACCGCGGGATTACTCGCTGCGTAGGGATTAAGGCGGTAATCCTTCCCAATCCCAGTTGATGTTCAGTCTCTGCTGGTTCCTCCCAGACAAATGACTGCGATTGGCCACCAGTGGTCCGCAGCCGGCGTGTCTGCGAGATCCAGCCTTGATGGGAGCGCGGGGGAATTCCTCCAGCTGACCAGGCATAGCCGGAGGTCAAGATCTGTTTGAGTAGTGGGACACAGCCTCGTCTCTGTCGGTGGCCAGAGAGAGGTTTTTTTTAAGTTTTTTTTGCAGCTCGCTTTTGAGCAGGCTCGTGAACTGGTTAGGGCACCCTGCGCTGGCTGATGGCAATGGATTATTATTTCCATTTAAGAGAAGTGGAGTTTATCCGGGAGGCAGGGCGCTAATGGGAGTGTGCGCCGCGCTATAAAGAGGGCGTCTGCCCTATTGATCGGGCTTTACAGAGCCACTGAGCTGTGTGAAGTGGTCCTGACAGCGCCCGACCGCCCTCACTCTCAACCTCCTGGCCCCTCCTCGTCAGGGGACCCTGTTCTCTCTCTCTCTCTCTCTCTCTCTCTCTCTCTCTCTCGCCTTCCTTATTGGGCGTGTGAAAGAGGGCCATTGTCTGAGGCACGCTCCTGCCCTCTGGCCGCCCACTGCCGCTCCGGTCCCCCCTGACTCTCCTCTCCTCTCCTCTCCTCTCCGCTGAGGCTGGAGACGCACCCGATGCAGAGTCCACCCGGCGCCGGCTGCCATCAGTCGCCCTCCCGGGTCAGAGGGGAGTGGAGCGCCGCCGCTTCCTCTGCGCTGGGCTGTTGCCGGCAGCGTCTGCTGCGCGGCGCCCGCCCCCCGCATCTCTCCCCGGAGGAGATCGAGAGTCTGTGGGAGCCCGACCGGTCGAGCATGGAGGCCGGGGAGAGCAGGGGAGGCCCAGGAGGGGATGTGATCGCGCACAAGGCGAAGAGACACGAGCGCAAGCATCAGGAGCTGCTGGCTCTGGCTCTGGGAGTCAAACTGGGAAGCAAGGGCACTCTGCTGTGGAAGCCCATTAAACTGTTGGCCTCCTGTCCGCAGATCTCCTCGCCTCTGGTGCGACGGACCGCCTTGAAAGAAACGCCGGAGAAACAGTGCTCCTACGAGAAGGTCCACAACTTCAAGGTGAGCAGATTTTTTTTATCACTTTATGATGTGTCACACATTTGCTGTAATACATTTTCAGCAGGCTTCTATTATTGCTCACAGTTACTGTGTTGGGCAAGCGGTCTTCTGGATGAACACTTGCAAGATTTTTTATTTATTTTTTTGTCCCTGTCCCATCATAGGCCTCGGTAAGTGCTGTCGTTTTGATGAGAGCACATGCAGCTGACACCCAAATGCGCTGAGAGGAATGATCCATTAACAGCAGAGCATATTGATTGGCTTCGATTTTTAAAGCTCTGAGATGCATTTTTGTTGTGGCCCTGCAAAAAAACAGATGCGTGCATAGTGCCTTGTGGGACATAACCTAGAGTTGTGGTTCTTTAAATATAGAAAACAGAATAGAACTTAGGGAGACTTTTTGCCTCTGGGCGCCTCAACATTCTTGCAATTGTATCTTGGGTTTCAGTTAACAGGCCGGCTATAATGACCCCCAGCTTTTTTCATGCTTCCCTTTTGAAAAAAAAAAACTTTCCACTCACCACCTGCCATATGCCCTCTTCACTCATCAGTCTGCCACTACCTATTCAGAGTACCAGAGAAGGTGTGTGCGCTTGTACTTGTATCTTTGTGAGGACCCGTTTGACTATTAGACCCTCCGAAGGGAAAACACCACAAAGTCCTCAGTTTAAGACTTAGGCTTAACCCCTTAAAAGTGGGTTGCGCCTTGGTTTTAAAAGGGATGGGCTTATACAATGTGGTTCGGGGGCAAGGAAATGCATCGTGTCAGTGAGTGTCCCCACAAAGACATAAGTATGTGTGTGTGTGTGTGTGTGTGTGTGTGTGTGTGTGTGTGTGTGTACACACATGCAGGTGTGTCCCCATTCGCCATCTTATCTGCATCTTCGGGATGCACACTGGGTGTACATCTGTTATTTTGACTAACAGGCCTGCCCCTGTGCTGGCCTGCATGCACTTGATTGGCCAGGAGCAGATGCCAGACACATTATAAGTAAATCCTTTAATCTGCCTGGTATATACAAATGCTCTCGTTTGGCCAGGGGTCCCGTCCGCTGCAGCGCGCGTTCACAACGTAATCTTCTATCCAGTACCTGACAGCGGCGGAGCTCCAGTTTGGAATAGACGTAGCAGGGACTTGCAATACACGCAGTGTTTGTGTGCGTGCGTGTGTGTGTGTGTGTGCGTGTGTGTATAACCATATGTCCCCTCTGACTCCAGGTACACACCTTCCGAGGGCCGCACTGGTGCGAGTACTGTGCCAACTTCATGTGGGGCCTCATTGCACAGGGGGTCCGCTGTTCAGGTAACTATATACTCCAGCGTCCAGACTGTGTGTCATCACAGAACAGATTGTTTGTCATGGGTTGCATGAGAAGTGTACGATCCATGGCGAACGCTGTCTTGCCACGCATTGTTCCATCACCCCTCCAACAAATGCTTTCTTCCGTTACAGTCGGCGTCTCTGACCAACAAGTAGCCATTGAATCATCAGTGGGCATTCCTCGGGGGGGAAAAAGGGAACTGATTTCAAAATATGCGATGTTGTACCTTCAAAATCTTTCAGGCTTCAAAAATATTTCCTCGCAGTCGCCGAAATAAAGAGCAACTCGATTTATTTTCTAAATCCCACCACACAGTGCAAAGAGAGGACATGTGAAGCAGTAGGCCGAGCACAATTGCACCAAAAGTGGGTGTTAAGGAATACCGTGTGTGTGTGTGTGTGTGTGTCTAACACAGGACAAATATACTGTGGCTGTGCATGACAAAAATATCGCTTTTTATAGGTTTGCGAGGCTTTCATGGTCACAAGATGCGTCCGATGCAGGCCTCGGCGGCGTTCCCCCTTAACAGAGTGTTTGTTGTTGAAGCATTCGCCGCGCCGATAAGCCAGAGGCAAACACTGGTATCACCAGACACCTCATGTGCTATGGGGGAACAGGAAAGACTTCTTTGTCCTCCTCTCACTCTCTCACTCACTTCACTTATCGGCCGCTGCGCTGGCGCCCAGCATCAGGAGACCGGCCGCAAAAGCATCTCACTGATGGACGGCTTCAGTCGGCCTCATTCTAGGCCGGGCCCGCCGCACCGCCAGGTGTACTTTTCTCACACACACACACACACACGCGCGCGCGCGCGCACACAAAACTCACGCTCTCTCCTCTCGAACAGCAGCTCGGCATGCTCCACGTCGATAAAGCTACAGCGCGGAGCCCCCTGCCCGCGTTGCCGTGATGGTCTGCCTTTTGGTGCGGTGCGCCGACACAGCTTCGCGTTTGGCTGCGGCGCAGTTTATCGCACTGGGAAATCCCTTCAAGCCTGCGCCTTTAGCCATTGTGATGGTTGTGTTGTCATCGGTCTGAGGCTAATCTCTCTCCCTCTCACGCTCTCTCTCTCTCTCTCTCTCTCTCTCTCTCTCTCTGTCTGTGCGTGCATCTGCCTCTTGCTCTCCCAGATTGCGGCCTGAATGTACACAAGCAGTGCTCCAAACTGGTTCCGAGCGACTGCCAGCCGGACCTGCGCAGGATCAAGAAAGTGTTCAGCTGTGACCTCACCACACTTGTCAAAGCTCACAACACCACGCGGCCCATGGTGGTGGACATGTGTATTCAGGAGATAGAGCTGAGAGGTGCGACGCCGTCGTTTTCTGCCCCCGCCTCAAACTCCCATAATTCCCCTCGCAGTTTGATTTGTCAGTGTGTAAACCGAGTGCTTCCAGCGCTCTGAAGTACTCGGGCGGCGAAGGTCCTCGGTGACCGCGGGCAGAAAAGAACGAAAGGTGGAAAAGCAACCCCAGAAATCTGAGACAAGCTTTCCCATTTTGTTCGGCAGGTTTGAAATCTGAGGGCCTCTATCGGGTGTCGGGCTTCTCGGAGCACATAGAGGACGTGAGACTTTCCTTCGACCGAGGTGCGTAGACGTCACC
Organism: Colistium nudipinnis; assembly: GCA_016785305.1. Classification (NCBI taxonomy): domain Eukaryota; kingdom Metazoa; phylum Chordata; class Actinopteri; order Pleuronectiformes; family Rhombosoleidae; genus Colistium; species Colistium nudipinnis. The sequence goes on from JAFBJU010000413.1 coordinate 214,591, forward strand.
TTGCCTTTCCCTGCGATGCGGGTCTCCGAGGTTTCACTTCACGGGGTTTGCGACTTTAAATGAGGCGCTTGTTTCCTTCGCAGCGCGCCACAAAAAGGCAGCGTTTGTTCTGTCGCAGTGTACAGGGCACACTCACATTCGACTTTTATTGCCACATTTATGCCGATCTATAAGAAGAAAAGCGCCGAATTGTTCATTCTTCCTCAGCAGATGGCGAAAAGGTGGACATTAGTGCCACTGCCTACGCGGACATCAACATCATTGCTGGCGCTCTGAAGCTCTACTTCAGAGACCTCCCCATTCCAATCATTACGTTTGACTTGTACTCCAAATTCATCCAAGCCGCAAGTAAGATCCCCTCTCTCCGCAGCACTGTGTGTTCAGTAGTGCGATCGGTGCCGACCTTCGCGCGCTCCGATACTCATTGTTGCGCTCTTGTGATGTAGAAATTCCAAACATTGAGTCCAGACTGGAGGCCATCCACGAGGGTTTGCTGCAGCTCCCGCCCGCGCACTACGAGACCCTGCGATACCTGATGGCTCACCTCAAGAGGTCAATATTCGGGCTCAAATCCTTCGGTTTTGTCATTGTGTCTCTTAAATCCCACAGAAATGTCAGAGGGTGACATTCGAGCGGTAGAGTCCAATCCCCAGTCCCCTCCCCCACCCCCCAAAAAACCCCCACTCTCCTGTTAACCTACTTTTTTATAATCTGTGCCGACAAATGCCCAATGTACTCCAGTACGTTAAGAAAATGATGATGAAAACGATTTAGTCAATTTCAAAAAAAGAACTCGGAATGTTTTATTTGCGTCATGTGGCCTTAATAACACACAAAGAGTGTGGCAATTGAAAAAAGCACAGGCTACGGCATTTTGACTTCTGGTTTTTTCATGGGATCTGGTAAAAAATGTTATAATTATAGTGTTAGTATAGAGTAATGCTAGCTGTAGCCTTGAATGTTTCCACAAAACCTGAAATAGAAGTAGCACATTCTAATAATTTTGAATCTCATGTGTTTTGGCAAACTAGCTTTTTTTTTAAATCTTTTTTTGTGTCTTTTTTTTTATTTTGCAGGGTGACAATGTCGGAAAAGGACAATTTAATGAGCTCTGAGAACCTGGGGATTGTCTTTGGTCCGACACTTATGCAGCCGCCGGAGCAGAACGCCTTGACGACCCTCAACGACATGAGGCAGCAGAAACTGGTGGTGCAGCTGATGATAGAGCATGAAGATGTCTTATTCTAGGGAGCCAGGCAGGCGGGGCTCGCAGCGGAAACAAAGGACAATTCATTCATTCGGTCAGAGGGGAAACTCAAGCCACCTCGATTCTAATGAAGTTTCGGAATAGTTTGTGATCGAATGGAGCTGGGGATGCTTCTTCATCGCATGAGTGTTTTAGTGGAAGTTGGTTTAGTGTTGACATTGTGTCGTTCCTGTACGTTTTGGGTTTCCAGCCGAGGCCGTCATTTTTATACTAGGGAATGATCCAGTGTTTTTACCTATTGGCAGTGCTGTTCCCTGTCACTACCTGGTGTAGACTCCGTCATGATGACAGCGCTGCGCGAAACTTGCCCCAGGCAGGTTTGTCAGTCAGCGTGGGCCCCGGTGCCGTGCATAGGAAACCTCGCTTATGACGTTCCCACGTGACGTGTGAGCATATTCCGATTTTTCGCGGGAACGTTTGTTCAATCTTTCATTCGAACCGCGAGGATCCGTTCGTTGTACATAGATGCGATCATGTCATGTTTCATATTTTAACTTGTGTGTTCTACAAAAAAAAAAAAAAAACGAGAGATGAGACAATTGGGGTGCTCATGAAGCACTTTTTTTGCAACAAGCGTAAATATTTATTTTATAAAGATGTTTATTTTTGTCTTTTACTCTGCATCATGTTCTGTCACAATAATATATACCGTTGAGAATGGTGTTTGTTGAAGTGATGTCAAATACAAAACTGTTCACAAGAGAAAAGAAGAGTCTTAAAAATGACAGTTTGTGGATCTTCTGTTTTCAATTTTAATATTTATGCTTTTATGTGAATAATACACAGATGATTAGATACTGGTCCTTACTGCACCATATAAGCTCTTCACTCATATCATTTGGCATTCTGCCCTAGTTCTGTTTACATGTGGTAATTAGGGGTATATTTTTTCGGAGGAAACAAAGATTTGGGGCCCTTTTTCTCCCTTTTTTATGTCCGTCATATCACTTAAACTAAAGCTGTTCTGCGAGTGTTTCTTTCACACTTTGTTTTCATGTGATCAATCCAAATGGTCTTCTACAAAATGTACTTTTGTCGCCATTTGAGTTTTAAAATGCAATATATCCAATGAAGATTTATCAAATCATGTACATTTGAAATAATGTCATCTGTTGCAGATTCTCTCAACGTTGATTTACTTTTTCTCAGATATTGAACATGAACACGCTGCCAAAGTGTCGCAAGGAAGGCACCGCCCTCTGCTAGTGCTGACTGGTTGTAGCCTGCACCACAGTGAATCACAGGTATGAATTTAACTTTTTTTTTTATGACAGCTATTGTCGTATACTTGCGTATTATAATACCATATCATTCTTGAGGATCCATATAAGTACAATACTGTTCGCACTCGGCTGTCATTTTCTTTTAATCTGTTTCTCCTACCTGTGAATATCACTGACGTGTATTAGTCTGGATCGAAACATCATTCTAGCAGAAGGACTGCAGGACAATGATGGAATCATTGCTCGTACATCTATCATCATTATGCATGTGATGAATGGTGTCATAATTCTTTATTGGGCCCCTTCAAAACTCAAGCAGAGGGCCACGAACAGGAAGGTCTTTGAATAAGAAACAAGTAAAGATCAACAGTGCCCACTAGTGAGCAATAGAGATATGCACAGATAAATTAATCACATCACCCCATTGCCAAAAAAATAAATAAAAAACGTTCAGCACACAAATTATTCAGATAAGTTATGAGTTATGTTTCAGAAAAAGAAAACATTTTATTTAATGAAATCTGAAAAAAAAAAACACTGTGTCAGAAATACATCTTCGGTATCAGTGTGTACATGTTGTAAATAAATATATTGCGGCAGTCATGTTACATAAAATGACAAAAACTGGAGCTGATGCATTGCAGCTTAGATAAAAACACACCAATATTATTAAATGGAGTAGGGCGGGAAGAGAAACAAGACCTTGAGGGATGTCCATGTAAAACAAGCCAGTGACTAATTCACATTTCATTCCTTTGTGTACTTGTATTGGGAGAAATGTCATAAGACAAGACTCTTATAATAATAAAAATGTGTTGTCCTATAAAACCAGTAATTTAGAGCTCATCGTGTTGATAGGTGAATTCTCTTGCAGATATAAAACCATCTTTATCCTCGTCCTCATTTTTGAAGATGTCATCGACCATCACTTCATGATTTGTGTCATTAGGCGAGTATCCGTGTTTCTCAAATTCCTTCTTCAGGTACTCCGTCACCTGAAGGGGCAGACAGAATACCAATGACTTCTAAGTATATATAGGCCGTCTTAAAAAGGTCACGAAGCAGTTTAAAGGAATTTCGCACCTCCTTTCTACAGAGCTTCCAGTCATCGTTGAGATCCATCTCTCGAAAAGAATCATGTGACCTCGGACCATTTCTTATCTCCATTAGCTCAATGTCAAAAATGAGAGTACTGCCGGGAGGGATCTTGCCTGTAAACCCAAAAAATGTTTTCGATTGGTTATGATAAATCACAGCTTTCAGAATAACCAACTACAAGTCTGCGTCAGTGTACCTTTCCCTTCCTTGCCATAAGCCAGGGATGGCGGGATGGTCAGCTTCCTGCGCTCTCCTGTGCACATCTTCTGCAGACCTTTGTCCCAGCCCTTCAGCACCTCTCGCAACCCAAGGGTGAACCATACTGGATTTTTATCTCCTTCGTTTCGGCTGTCAAGAGTCATACACGTGTGTTTGAGAGACACAACATTACAGTACACATTGACATACACACAATTACAATGGTGGCAAAAAGAAAAATAGTACACTGGGTTTCACTGGTTTCCACCTAACGGTAAGGAGACCCCACTGGTTTATTCTGAGGTCTCTAATATTGGCACGAATGCTGACAAACGTTGGAAATATACATATAATTGTGTGTGTCTAAATATGCATAGACATATATATGTATATGGCTGCATGGAATGTTATATTAGATGCAGATGCATATGTTGTATTTTTTGACAACTTAAGCAACCTAATGTTAACCCTTTCCTGCAGAGTGAGTTGAATGTACACATGCAGCATGCGTTTTACAGTCTATAGGCAAATGTTACCTGGAGTGAAACCTGGTGCCGTTACTCTCCAAGAATCCGTCGTAATGAACGAGAAGCATGTCTCCATATTTTGACTTGCGGTAACACATGAAGGGTTTGTGTAAAACTTCTATTTTCACCTCAGGCTCGGGCAGTTTGCCTCCAGTGACAAACGCAAATAACGAGGGGAGTACCGAGAAAACATAGAAAAGAATCATTTTTTTTTACAGACCGCGGTTCACTTTCTCTAATAAGAAAAAATCTGGCAAAAAGCGGATTGCAGCACCTAAAATAAAATGCATGGCAGGAATGTTAAATACGTGGCAGCCAACTTCTGCGGCCGCCGCTCACCCAGGGGTCCTCCTCGCTCTACGATTGGACGCGATCACTCCAAAATTCCGCCTTGTCTATGTACACTTGCATTTCATTGGTCGATGTATGTGTCATTCATTCCAATCGCCACCCACAACAGCTAAGTTCGTCTGACGTAACCAGGAGGAAGAAAGTGAATTCATGAAGACGGTTACGCGCTTTTTTGTACGTAACCAAAAAGCCAGTCAAATAGAAGCAGAGGTGGTTACTCCGTAAAACACGCAGGGCCCCGATGGAGAAGGTTCAATCAGCTGTGCGTCATTTTTTGTTATGATAAACAAGTAATGAACGGCGAAAATACATAGTTTAACAATGGAGGGGATGCTGTACAAGTGGACGAATTACATAAGCGGTAAGTAAGCACGCGGCACTGTGTGGGTTTTTGGCTGTAGCGCTGTTTGTTAAGCAGCTAGCTAGCATGACAACGTCGTAGCCGAGTGGAGTTCAGTAGGGGCTGATGTTAGCTCTCTACTGTCGGAGCTCATTCACCACCTCCGTTTAACTACTTTTTCTTTGTCTTTAACTCGCGAACAAAATGAGCCTTTTAACGACTGTAAAGTGAATCTTACTTTTGAAGCCTTGACGAGGTAGCGCGAGCTAACTCGGGAGGTTCGACCATCTGTCATTCTAATCTGATTTAACAACTGATTAGTTGTTGTTAACACACAGCTTTAGGGCCAAACTCTTTTCTTGTCCACGAAGCTAGACTACTCTACTCTGGCAGTGTGCTTCTTTAATTGGAAACTTAAATGCACGTACTCTTAAAAAGAGTATAGCAACAGCACCGGTTTAAAATTTGGGATGTATTTTATGTTTCAGGTTGGCAGCCTCGTTGGTTTGTGCTCCAGGGGGGAACTTTGTCCTACTATGACTCACAAGAGGATGCATGGAAAGGTTGCAAGGGCAGCATCAAAATTTCAGTTTGTGAAATCCAAGGTCGGTATTGGTCACTTTGAACTGTGTCTAAATAACTCCACTATCTTTTTTTGGATCCGGGCCTGACAAGCATGCCTTCCTGTTTGCTGCTGTTATAGTTCATTCCTCGGACTCCACCCGGGTTGACCTGACCATACCAGGAGAGCAGTACTTTTACCTCAGAGCCATCAATGCAGCAGAAAGGCAAAAGTGGCTTGTGGCTTTGGGAACAGCCAAAGCTTGCCTAACAGACAACCGAACAAAGAGAGAAAAAGGTAATGGAATGCCATGTCTGCGCTGGCTGCACTATTATAACTGAACGCCGCCGTAATGAAACTGTATCGTGTGTGTCCTCCTAAACAAAGTGTTGTGTCGCCGTTACTATTCTAGAGCTCCAGGAGAACACAGATGCACTGAAAACTAAGATGTCAGAGCTCCGGTTGTACTGTGACCTGCTTCTGCAACAGGTGAACAAGATTAAAGACAACGACGAGCTGGCAGACTCCGAGGAGGTAAGGTTTCGGGTGAGACAATGGAATAAGAGAAACGGTGTCCACGCGGTTATCTAATGCGTAGGTTCGTGTTTCCTTCTCAGACCGGCATACACACTGGAAACATGGTGAAGTCAACGTGCGCCACCTTTCTTAAGACTCTGGAGGAATGCATGCATATAGCAAATCGTACTTTCAGTTCGGATATGGCAACACAGAGCCCACCGGGATCTCCTCCAGTTGCAGCCATCAAACCCCAGAAGGTACATTATCTCACCAATCCATTGTTAAACAATTTTAATCAGTCTTGGATATTTGTCTCTCTCAATATATATTCTAATGTATTCTTTTTTTTATTTTTATCCCCAACAGATTAAATCTGTCAACCATTTAAATCTGAACCTTGAAGACAAGTACGTTGAATTTCTGCTACTATATGTTTACATTGTCTCCAGAAAAGTGAGATAAAAGTTAAATATACTTTTTAATGTTGGCATGGTGATATTGTGATATGAATGTGCTTTTAGTTTACATTGTATTTCTGTGGCAATGAGCACAATTCATAATTAGATGTTAGTGAAAGGACCAAATTCATGTATAACCCTCAACTGCCATCCAGGTGGAGAGATTTGGCGGAAACCTCAGGAGAAACCATTGCACAGGACAACCAGTGCCTCGACTCTGGAGCAGAGGGACCAGATGAACCAGGTGAACCAGAACACTTTGCTCTCACTTCAGGTAAGTGAGGTTAGCCCACACTCCTGAACCAACATTTATTCCATAAAGAAAGACCACACGACACAAACTGGGTCTGGTTGTTGTGTGTAGATTATTTCTGATGATAGATTATTTTAGATTTAGATAGCAGATAGTGAAGAATGCCAAGTTACATGTATGCATTTCCTTTAATGGTAGCACAGACTTTACACATGGGAAGCTGCTGCTGGTGAAAAAAGTAATCTATTCAATTTTCCGTGGTAACGCAAAATTTACATGTATTTGTTTGTCTACTGTATTGCACAGAGACTGAAGCAAACAATGACAACAGCTCAGTCAATGAGGAGCGAGATGACCCTGCCCTTCACACTACCCACAATACCTCTGAGTCTGAACACTACGAACAACCAGCAGAGGCCGATGAGGGAAATGAAGCCGATGATCAAGAGGAGAGCAAAAAAGGGCAGCATCACAAAAAGGACCAAATCCAAGCACACAACAACAACAACAAGGAAGTGAACGCTGTCCAGCCACTGCCCCAGCAGGAGGATGTTGCGGACCCGGACGAGCCTCAAGATGAAGAGGAGACTTTCGGGGATACAGCAGAGCCCGAGGACACGGAGCAGGTGGAAACGTTCTTCAGCACAATGAGTCACAGGTATGAAAATGCCACTCAGGAAGGTCACATCCTTTAGGACACACTAGTTACTGTATGATCGGCTGTGATATTCCACTCTGGCAGTATTAGGGTAAACCAATTAAGATACATGTAGTATTTATGTCGTTAGGGCACTGCACCGTTTGTGTAAATACATTGATTGTATAACAGTGTTGCACATAATGAAGTATTAATCAGAGGTTTGTAAAATTTTAACTAAATCCTTTTCAAAATGTCCCGATGAGTGTTTTATATTAGTGTGTTCTCTCTTGATCACACGACACAGAGAGGCCCTCATCTGATAATTGGGTTTGTATTTTTTTTTTGTTGTTGTAACATTTCACGCTGTATTTCAAGCATCCTACTTTATTCTTTCAGACTTTTTAAGTGTTACTGAAAAAGTGGCTAATGTGAATCAAGATCGTGGTCATTACCGTAATGTTAAGTTTAGTGATAAACCTAATTGTCATTATTATATGGAAGATAGTCATGTTATCATTCATCCAGTATTCAGCTACTAACTACACTTGGTAGACATTTTTTAGACTATAACATGAACAAAGAACAACTCAATGAAGTTGTAGACGCGTGTGATGAATAGTCTCAGGTCTGGTCAGGGGTAAGATTGCATGACACTGTGTGAATCATTCCTCTGGCTTGATTTCGACGTTTGTACCCTTTTCTTTTTCTGTTTGACCTGATCAAATAAAAACGGAAATGGCATATATATATATATATATATACCTCTAATATATTCTGCTGTTTGAATCTGTTCTACCTTTTTTTTTTTAGATTTAGTGATATAAGACTGGACGACGACAATGGTATCCCTACACAAGAGTTTTTGGAGTCATGCTATGCAATAGTGCCTGTCTTAGGTAGGCCAGTCATTTTCAGTCCCTCCTCATCTCAATCTGCATCACTTGCTCTCTATTTCCCCCTTTTCTGTGGTAATGGGGGGATAAACTATATCTTTCTCTTATTTCTTTCATTTATGCATGTCATTCATATTGTCTGTAATTAATGAGGTGGCGGGTTTCCATTACCTTTTCTTTTCCTTTCCTCTCATGCCCTCTTTATTTGTCATGTCTTTCAGTGGTATTATTTAATAATCTAATGCATGACAAGGTTTATAATTATGATTAGCTCATATGCATTCATGATTGCTTTTTGACTTTGCCTGCGTTTACTACACGCAGGCAAAGGTGGCCCCTCGCAGTCACACTAACAATATAAAGATGTGCAGGATTGGAAAGACCTTTGTGTTTACATGTTAACAATTTATTGACATCTATTGTCAGGAGGTTGAAAAAGAAAGTGACAATAGAAACACAACAGACCTTCCTGAGTATCCATCATCTGTTAGACTTGGCTCAGTTTAAAGGAGGGGTGATAGCAGGGGGGGTAGTATCAGCATCTGCACAGGCCTTGAATATTCAGAGAGTTAAGACGTATGTTATTTCACAAGGTTGAATTACTCATTATAGGATGTCTTCCTGGTTATAATGGTCATCTTTACATTTAAAACTAGCTGCGAATCGCTGTTAATGACTAAACGTCCATATTTAAACTGACAACAAGCTTTTAAATGATTAAATCTGCTCACCACCTGTCCTTAAGTGTTAAAAGCCCACACTGACAAGACCTCCCCCATTAAATCTTGACACAGATCCAGCTTCCAGAACTATCTGTTTAATGCCCCACACTTATTACCACATGTAGCATGAAGGTTTCAGTGGCTATAATGCCAAAGCAATACGAGAAATCTTTTATCCTATGATTTTAACTCTTCTAGTGCTTCACAAGCCTTTATGCAAGCCTTTATGGCACATGTCCCCGCTGTGGGACAATAAAGGATCTTATCTTATGAATATCCCATTGTTGTTATCTTAAATCAGCGGTGGGTCACAATCTTTATTTGTGTTTCTTGTTACCTATTACATCGTGCACACTTCCAAAACACTGAGAAACTGTACTTCAGAAATTCTAATTCTAGACTCTCTCTTCTCAGACAAACTGGGGTCCACAGTCTTTGCACCAGTTAAAATGGATTTTGTGGGAAATATCAAGGTAAGTGCACATTTTTGATTGGCATTATATTCACTGATCGACATAATGAATAATTTCAGTTAAAAGTGTCTCTAAATATTGTTCAGAATATATTGTGACAATCTGCATTAACCCCCTGTAATTTATATAACTGTGCAATTGAATCTTTTATGGCCCTATTTTGGCCCCTTTAGCTTTCAGCTCAGACTCATTACACTTTTTTTTTTAACTTTTGTTCTATCAATATGCCTGGGATGAAAAACTTATTGTAATTTTTCTTAAGTGTATAATGTCTATATTTACATTCAGTTTTACAACCAGAATAAGAAATGTAGGTTCACTTTCTGGTTGATATCACTATTTCTCTCCATCTCTCTCTCTCGTACCCCTGTAGAAAATTCAACAGAAGCTGATATCGGACCCCGACAGATTCCCCACACTTCAGTCCATCGTGCTGCATGAACTCCGGACCGACGTCGCCCGGGTCCGCAACTCGGCCACCGAGGCCCTGCTGTGGCTCAGACGAGGCCTGAAGTTCCTCAAGGAGTTTCTGTCTGAGGTCAACGCGGGAGAACAAGACATCCATGGAGCGCTGAGTAAGTCGATTCAGACATACACAAACACCTGAGATTTAATGCATGTTCACTGTCAAGTTTCCTTATTATCATGTTCCTCTTACACCCAGATAACGCCTATGGAAAGACTCTTCGACAGTACCACGGATGGGTTGTGCGAGGAGTATTTGCTGTAGGTTTTCCTCACTTCAACCATAGTTTATTTTTTTCCCCTCCAATGTTGCCTTCACTGTTTATTGTAATCTTTTTCACTTTTGTCCCCCTCCCAGTTGGCACTGAGAGCTGCCCCGTCCTATCAAAGCTTCAGCGCTGCCTTAGTGTCCAGAGAAGGCGACGAGCTGAAGAGCGGCTTCAGCAGTGGCATGCACAGGGACCTGGGCGTGTACCTGCCGGCCATGGAAAACCATCTGGCCCTGCTGGATGCCCTGTATGAGGAGTACAACCTGGAGTCTGATGAGGTGGTGTGAAACTTTATGGAGCAATTATATGATCAGAGTTCAAGGAAAGACAGGACCTGACCGCTGGGGCGGAGTAGTGTCTGAATTGCTGAAGCAAGGTGCCAGATGCCATGGGTATCTCGTGTACAGAATAATGTGAGTATGTCGCGTGGCAGTGCAGGGCGTTTTCTACTGGTTCTTGAACTCTACAACGGTAGAGGGGCGCAATAATGACGTTTGTTGATGTCTGCAAGGGAAAAGGCAAGCATTAAAAAATGAAGACAAAAATGTAGATTCCAGGTTGTTCAGAGCATTGACGGTGTATGGGGCATTCATCTCTGTTATGGAGAATCCAACCATGATTATTCGTGGTGATATTTGTTTCTGGTGCACATTTTGTCGCCGTGTTGTGTATTGTACATGTTTTAAGGTACATAACCACAAGCTATTTAGGTCTACTTCCCCCGGAAGGTCATTTGTGGGGACGAGAATGCAAAGAAATCTTTAACCAAGATTGTCCTGTGTCCTTGGGTTCATGAAGCCAGGAAACGCCAACTCAAAGCACTATTTTACAAAAGCAGTGATTGTTACACCAACCGATATAGGCCATAAATATGTGGTTGACTCACATACTGGGCTAACTTTTAGTGTATTAGATAAACCCTTTTCCTGCACTGACTGTTGACCAAGAGTGGAAATGATGTGTAACATTATTTTGTTTCTTCCCCCACAGTTCTAATGCAAATCCTGAGTTTTGTGTATTAATATGTAAATGAGCTGTTGCTTTAGAGACTTACCATGGGACCAAAAAGGAACATGTGAATGGCTTGAGCCTCTGCTGCCTACGGTACCACAACACACACACGCACACACGTGAAACAATGCAGTGCATCTGTTAAAGTAGTGATAACTGCTGACTATTTATGTGGCCATCCTCTGCACACACTTGCGTTGTCACAACGTCTATTTATTACATCTTAATTTATAAAGTGCACATTAACATCGTGGGGACAGTTCCAGTGTGGCTTTTGTATGAACTATTGACATTTGTATCCTTGGAGCACGTTTATCCATTGCATGGTTTTATTTATGAAGTAATGTAGGTGCCAATGGTCTTGAAGTAACCAAGTCAATTCATGATTGTAAAGGGGATCATTTGTGAGTGTTAAAAACATTAATCTTTCATAGTTTGGGTGTGCGTATAATGAACTGTAACTTTCAGGTCTTTTCACCCTCCCGTCCATACACCGTTCTTCACGTACTTCAGTGTTACCAGCTGTATTCAATAGTTGATGTCAGCTCAACAATTAAAACAATGAGTGTTTAAAGCGTGACCATTGATGAGTTAATAGAACAAAGCAGGAATATCTTATAGGGTTTTTTTTTTTTTTTACAGATATACCACATACTATTTTTAGTTTACTATCTTTTATTTTCTCTTTTATTTTTAGAAATACGTAGTATAATATACAAAAAAAAAAAGAATTGCAGCAGGTTTTCATTGCAAATGTGCAATAAGCCATTTCCCTGTTGCAGACAAAAAAAAGTTCCAAAGTAATGCCTGAAAATATGCTATCGTAGTATTACGTTTGTTTTGTTGTTTTTTTTCTATGAATGTATATAAGAGGCAATTTGATTTCTACCTAATAAATAATGAAGTCGTCCTAGTGTTTGTCCAAATCCTGTTGCGGTCAACAGAAAGGCCCAGAGGTATATACGGGGGCCCTGAGCTTTCAATCACCTTTGTGAACCTTGCTGTGCCTACAATTTTGTGTATTGCACGTGCAGCAGTTGCGTGCCCTCTGCCAGGTCTACAGTCCACAGCGTGCCAGTAATTGCTGCCAACAGCCGGGTCCCCGCCTGCTTCCTGTCCCCGTGGCCTCCCCGTGCCACAGCTGTAATGTAATGTACACCAGCCAAGCTCAGCTAAAATAACCCCTTTGTTGGAAAATGTATTAGATTTCAGCCAATCAACGCGATGCATGTGCGAGAGCTCAAAGTAGATCCCGCTTCTTATAACTTGAAACTTTTTGAGCAGTGTCCTGGGAGTGGGAAAATATATTATAAAACGCCGAGTATAGATGTGGCTTATTTTGTTCCTAAATTCATTTGTCTCTCTTTGTTTTACATCCACTCACAGACAACTGCACTGGGGGAGATTCTTCTGCGTGCGCTGCAGATCTTTCCATTAGTGGCGGCCCACCGAGACGTTTAGTGCTCCACCGAGACATCCGCGCTCCAAATCGGATTGCACTGGTCAAGGGAATGCAAGCGGCGGGATAAATACACCGAGGTAAGCTTTTGACCGGACATCTCGGCAGACAAATTGTCCTGATGTGATTCCCAGAAGAACTATGGCATGCTAATGGAGTTAAATGGCCTCGTCCAGCCTCAAACATGTCTGCCGCATCACTGGCTCGCTGGCAGTCCCCAAAACCCTGTATCACCGGGCCTCATCTCCAGACACAGACTCCGCTCTGAGGGGCTTTCCAGGCAGAGCACACAGCTGAAAACCTAGTTCACTGGGCTCTGTTCACTATTGAGTCTATCACAGCACTTTGCAAAGAGCTGCTGACAGCCTCTTTTCTTTTTTTCCCCCCCCACTCGATAGTTATCTTTTTTTTTTTTTCTTTAGGGAACGTCGATAGCATCTCGATTTCGGTCTGTTGGCCTTTTTGGCTCGCATCCCAATCCCTGTCGCCGCTTGCTTACAGCGGACAAGAACCAAAGCTGCTGACAAAACCCCTTGAACCAAATTAAAAGATGCGTGGGTTGAGACACGAGTGAACTTAATGCTCCTTTTATTTTCAGTTCTTGTTTTTTTTATTTTATCTACTGTCCACAACTACTGTATAAATCATATCAGAATAATACGACACAAAAAAAAAAAGAACTTTCACTATCCCAGTCACAGTGAATAATATATAGTTCACAAAACCTTACAGTACGTTAACCACATGCATGCAATGTTTCACCACTGTTGTTCATACACAAGTACAAGACACGGCACAGGTACCACATTCGACACGGGTTTTCCAAACAGTATTAGAGCCTTGTGCATGGCACGGTTCACCGCGACTATATAAGGTGTGTCATACGTACAGTACTCGGCTACATACTTGGCATTTCTTAAGACACCTGCTATGCCGATGGGTACAGTGATTTCACAGAACAATGTGGAAGCGTTTCACAACCGTGAGTACGGCATCACGAAGCATGCGGGCGCAATATAGTAACAGTCGTTATCTTTCCCATTGCTTGGACAGAAGAATCACTTAATAACACTTGGCTACATCTGTGTATGTCTGAGAACAGGTCTCCCTTGGCACCGTGACTGATGCAGTAGCTTATGGAAAATGTTCAGCTTATATTGGGGAGAAAAAAAGAAGAAGAAGAAGAAGAAACAAAAAAAATTGCATTTTTCACTATTGGTGCCCAGCACACAGCGGACTACTATCTACACTGTTAAGTTTGACCGTTGAGTTTCTCTGTGGCTGTATATAGTGTAAGACAGAGAGACTGGATAAAGAGGTATTAGAGTAAATACAGTAATGGCCATAGAAGAGTGCGGAGGTGAGATTCCTCCCTCTTTAGCAGCTACAGACTATTCCAGCCTCCCCTGTGCAGTGGGAGTATTAAGAACATAACAGTTTCAAGCCTTCACATACAGAATACGTCACTTCTCGTTGGAGCACAGGGAAGTAAACTCGATGGTACTCGCAGGACTGCGCGCCGTTGATCGGTTGAAGCTCTTGTTCGAGTGACCTGTGTGCCTCGGTGCTCAGTCGCCTGCCTTTTGATTTACAAAGGGAGTCTGTTGTGTGGAGCTAAATGATCGCTTGCTTCCTGAGAGGTTTTCTTTTTTTTTTTTTTTTTTTTTAACTGAAGGAAACCTTGTCCGAGCTCTGCACGCCCCTGTCACGCACAGCAGCATCACAAGGTGACAATGTCCAGCTTGTGAGGAGCTGGGAGACTCCTTTGAGAAGCCTCCCGGTATAACAGTCTCACTGAAATATTACAAGTGCATAATAATGATAGATCTCCATCTTTGACCAAACCACGCTGGTCTCATTGTGCGCCTGGTTTGAACTGTACGACGGTGATATTTGAGATTTACACGGTAGGAACTTTGCTGTGGCCATAATAAACAAAGGGAAAGGTTGCATGCTCGGATAGTGGCGTCGTGGTCTTCGGGATCCCAGCCTCATGCAAAAATGCTGTGCGACCGTCACTCACGCCGCAGTAGAACGACCGGGGGGCCGTGGCTCTGGATGTCCCACTGCTTCTTGTGCCACAGCGGTAAATGGGTCGAGATTAGCGCGACTCAGGCCCGGTGACTGCTCCTCTGCAACGTCTCCAACTGGCACTTAATGAAGTCCCTGTATGGTTTTCACACAGGTGTTGCATCCAGAGGCCGGATCCGGTCCTATCGGGGCGTGATGAGGAGGCCGGTCTTTAAGTCCTGCCTGGTAAGTCAGACTTCAGTTGTCCTGTGCATTTTCCTGTATGTTGGGTGAAGGCCTTCGCCTCTCCAGACCGACGAGAACTCCAGGGAGCGATGTGGCATCTCGGCAGCAATACAGTGGAGTTATATATGTGTATGTTTCGTTTTTTTTTCTTTAGACATAGAATCATCGGCGTCCTCTTCCTACAGTGTCTCTTGCTTGGAGTGTTATTGTTTTGTTTTTTTGTTTGTTTGTTTGTTTTTTGTTTTGGTTTTTTTGTTTGCATTAAAAATATTCCTGACACGTGTGAAGCAGGATCCCGCTGCACTGTCCAGCCGCCCCCTCAAGTGAAGTACTTGCAGTTTGTAGAGTCAATAACGCAGAATGGCGTGCACTTGAGTTGACCATACGACCTGAAAGTAAGGGGAGAGCAAAAACATCGGGTCGCTTCGACATGTCAACACGACACTTGCCTTTTAAAAATGGATCGATACTGTGCTTACCCGGGAAGATATGAATTGCATGTCTGGTATCCAAAGTCTTTCCCATCGCACTCCTCAGCCCCCTCATAGCGATATCCGTCTCCGCAGTAGGCGTGTTTACACTCTGTGGTAAGAGGAGACGGCAGGGGTGGAGGGGGTCGTGTTACGCGGGCACAGCAAAGTGCAAGTAAGAAGCTGCTCGGGCCGCTTCACATGGGACACGGGACTTACTGACGCAGCCGTCAGTGACGACTCTGTTTCTGTCGTCACACTCCTCCCCGTTGGCAATCTGCACGATCCCGTCACCGCAGTAACCTTCATCATCGGGTGCGTTTTCCATGGACTGGAACGGTGTCATCTGGAATGGGAAAGTCTACGGCAAGAGTTCAAAAGCCCGCGAATCAACCGAAAAACTCCAATTGGATCCAGCGTTGCTGCGTGTACCGATACCTGGATTGGCAGCCAGCCGTCGATGTCTTTGAAATAGAGAGATCTCTGGTCTTTGCGGAATGCGAGAGCATTATCGGTGTCGAGGCGCGCCAGCTCCTCCTCGTTGCTCACGACAAATATCTGAAGGAAAAGAGAAAGACATTTTAGCGTCATTGCTTTCAACATTCGGTGTATTTCAAATGTGTGAAACCACACGCGCTGCACATTTGAGCTTTAGCGAGACTCCAGGCTCTCACCGCTGGAACTTTGAGATAGCTTCCTTTGGGCGCGTAATCGTCAAACTGGGAATTGCTGAGAGAGCCGCAGCTGCACTTTCCAGGAGGACCCGGTGGGCCGCGTGCTCCCTTTGTCCCAACCATGTAAACACCTAGACGGACGCAGAGAGAAAAACAGGCCGCGGCGTTTACTGCCAAGTAACACGGACGTGTCACGGAGAGTGCACGCACACAGAAGCCGGCGTAAATACCGCGAGCCGTTGCGGGAGCATGCGAAAGTGCTTGTGGTGTCTATCAAGAGGCGAACGCCATCGATTTCGTTCGTGCGGATACTTAACGAAGATAACAAATGTCACTTTAATGACGTGGTGACATAGTGTTTGTAAAACTGTGGGGCGGCACGCCATCTGTGAGTCCATTTTAGACCCATGATGTCATGGCGGGAGCATCTTGTTACACCTCAGGAGATTAGATGGCCCTGGTGCTAAAAAGGCTACTGGCGTTCCCTCTTCCTCTGGTCTAGGGTGTGCTTCCTTTTGCAGAGGGGGATATTTCCCTCTCCTCCTACTGGTCCGACAGTTTTTTCAAACAGCCACGGAGGACAGAGTGCGTGCGCGAAGGGTCTCACCTGAAGCGGGTGACCCAGGGGGGCCGGGGTGACCTTGGGCTCCCTGGGGACCTGCAGGTCCCATAGGACCAACACTTCCTGTGTCGCCTTTCACCCCCTGGAACACGATTGTATTAAAACACAAACTGGTCGATTTTAATCACAGGCAGTGACTGTTCTACATTCTCAACAAGAATTGGACACTTGCTCACAGTGCCCCACTCAGTACCTCTGCTCTTTGCATTTTAAAGTTTGCCTGCGTTCTTGAAAGCATCTCTTAAGTGTATGGCCGCGCAAGCAGAATCTTCTCATGGCCTCGAACGCCTCACCTGCTTGCCTCTTTTCCCTGGTCGGCCCGTGGGTCCTCTGTTCCCTGAGGTTCCAGGTTCTCCTTTTGGACCCATTTCACCCTGCACGACAAATCGCATCTCGACTCAACACCCAGTTCAGACCATTTTTCCATTTTAAGTCTGGGTAACAAAATGAGCTCGTCAACAACTCCTTCTCTCTCGAACGTGTTCACTCACTTTCTGTCCCAGCATTCCTGGGAAACCCATCGCACCCTGCGGAGTCAGAGAAGGAAATAAGAATAATCACTGATCTTGTGCAGTGTATAAATACACATGCTGAAGGTACAATTTGCATTACTACTGAAACGCTCTGCCCACCTTGTCGCCTTTCATTCCACCCTCACCACGATCACCTCGGTTACCCTGATGGAGAGAAATACAGAGTGGAAACATCCATACTTGGAACGAAAAGGAAAACTGTCAATGTGGATGTACTGAAAATACTTCATAACATGGCCACATACCTTTTCCCCTTTATACCCTGGCAAACCCTAAAATATCAAAAATACAAAATATCCCAGATGAAACAAAGACATGAAACAAGAGATCATCCTCAAGTGTCATCATTTCGGCTATATGTGGATCATACCCTTGGCCCAATTGGTCCTCTGGCTCCGGGCAAACCCATCAGCCCCTGGTCGCCTTTCTCTCCCTGACACGGAGGAAAACATTCGAAATAAGACGCACGTTTCATGCTTCACTCTTGGGTCACATGTCCCAAATACCGACTACGATCTTTTGTGATGCATCCATCCATGCGCCCTATGTTGGCACTTACTGGTCTGAAGTCACGTCACATATTCCATCGTCTACATCGTGAGTTCTGACTTACTCACTTTGGGCCCACTTGGTCCCGGCCATCCAGCTGGTCCCTGCTTCCCGGGCAGTCCCTGAGGACCCGTCCGACCCTGAGAGGAGACGTGGGCTTTAAATCAGGCTCAGAGTTCACGGGCGTACCCTAGAAAAAGGCTGACATAACAATTGCTGACACAGCACGAGGCCGTACGTGAAATCACAGTCACTTATACGCGTTTGCTTTGAGATATAAAAAAAACTAGAAGTCTTAAGTGCAAGAGAGCCTGCTGGCTATAGTATTTATCGGACACTGCTGTGCATGTAGGGGGGGGAGGGTTAATGACTTTAACGAGCACTGTCACATTGCTCTCTTTAATTAAATGATGGGCTGTATATATAGAACAGGAGATCGGGAGAGAATAAAATGATTTATGACCTGGCTGAAGCACTAAGCTAAATTGAACCGCAGTGCTGCAAAGCTGCTCCGTCAGGCCACCGGCCGGTGAAGCTCTCCCAGCGGGCCACTTTTACAGCTCAGCCTCAGCCGCTGACCACAGAGCAGGTCACTACTCTTGATTCCTGAGAGCAATCAAATGCAAAATCTGTGTGGGCTAATCCTTCCTTTCTAACAGAGAGGGAGGGGCCGTCTGACAGGGAGGCGTGATGCTGGATGTCTTTGAGGGGTCAATAGGGAGGCAGTATGCCCCCCCCTTCCTTTTTTGAGAGGGGACCACCAGCATGTTGACTCCCTCTGGTATGAAAAAAAACAGCCTGCTGTCTCAGCAGCTCCCCTTTTCTCCCCCCCACCCCCCACATCCTGTCAGTGTGTCTGATCTGTCTCCTGTCAAGGTTGTTCTCGCACACAATTTCTTGATGCACCCAGCCAGGCGCAGGCGGTGGTCTGAGTTACAGAGAGCAGGCGTGCGGAGGCTATGCAACTCATTTTTGAGTAAATCCACTTAGCGGAAAATACGGAGTGATTAATGGAGACTCTCACCTTTTGCCCAGGTCTTCCAATTTCTCCCTGACAACGGGACGCAGAGGAGGGAGACAACGACAGTGGCCATTTAATACACTTCCAGCGAGCACCGTTCGGTCATGTGCAACAGGTCGAATCAATTTTTACTTTTCAATCTCACAAGAACAACGAGAAGCCAGTCAAAGGTACGATGGCCTGGGTAAAAGAGACGGGGGCACTGCGGAGTAAACTGCTT
Organism: Colistium nudipinnis; assembly: GCA_016785305.1. Taxonomy (NCBI): domain Eukaryota; kingdom Metazoa; phylum Chordata; class Actinopteri; order Pleuronectiformes; family Rhombosoleidae; genus Colistium; species Colistium nudipinnis. The sequence goes on from JAFBJU010000413.1 coordinate 233,664, forward strand.
ACCTTTTCTCCCTTATGTCCTCCTATCCCAGGTAATCCAGGTGGACCCTGGTGTGCATAGAAAAACAGCAACAGCACATGCTCATAAATCCCAGAGAGATAGACATCGAAATTCGTTTTATTGTCCCACAATATCCCACCGCAATGTCATGTCTGCCTCTGGAGGCGTACAGCGGCAGTTTCAATTACCTAGAGGCTGATTGGCCACTATTGATTTAAAAAGTGCCTCGTGGGTCCCTCTATGCTGTAATGCTGCTGCGGTCCAGCTGAGGCGGGAGCAGCCCGAGAGGGGGGCAAACACAGCAAAAACTCTAACAGCCATTGGATAAATCTGCTATCCACTAATGAAATGCCGTAACGGACGGCGGAGGAGGCTTGGTGGACGAGGACTTATTGAGCCAAATAGAATGTCTACGTCTTTCATCACCGGAGTAGACAAACACACGGCCCACGCGCTTGTGTTGGTAATCCCTGGAATTTACGCGACACAGTATGCCTTTCCAGGCAGACAGGTCCTCGGACTGATTCTCAGAATGATGTGTGGCGCACTGGCAGGCAGTGGAAAAAGGCTATTTGAGTCTGGGCTAAATGTGGAGCGTTAATGGGCCGCTGTGTTTCATGGGCCAGAGAAATCCCCCATCCCCTGTCCCACAGGAACTCTCAAGTTGGAGTAGCAGAAAAAAGGTGCAATACGTTGTTGGAGTACTAAAGCTTAACCCCCTAAATCTGCGCAGACCACCAAAAATGTAAATGTCTGGGATGTGGCCGAGCTTCAAGTCAAATTGTGCGAGATGCGTTGGAACCGTCTCGCGACAATGCCAAGGTCCCAGGTCTACAGTACATCACTACTGCGCGGACAAGGGTGTTTGGGAAGAGTCCGGGGTCCTACCTGGGGTCCAGGAAGACCAGCAGGCCCAGGGGGGCCGCGGACGCAGGCGGAGCCTTTGGCCTTGTGGCCCGGCTCAGGCTCAGCACCATTATTTGAAAAGCCTTCATTCTGTAAAATGGGAGAAAAAAAAGGAGTTCTTATTACTTTTTAAGGTTTGTCAAATGATTTTACGTTTGAGTTTCACCCCGAGGACACGTACGGACAGCAGGATATTCCACAATAGTAAGTCACATGACTTTGACTCACATGAGTGTGGCGGCGCCAAAGTGAAGGGGGTGGAGGGAAGAGTGGGGGTGGAGGTGGACTCAGTAAACAGCATGGGCTGAATCTCCTCTGCTGCTCCTGGGACCTGAGAGCTGTGCAAGGTGTGCATGCGGTCAGTGGCATCGTCACGGGTGGCGCACGTCAAACAACACAACTGCACGCGAACCCCCGGACCTCTCCGTCCCAATGAGAGAAGGAAATGCTTCCCTGGTTACACGCGGCCATGCACGTGCGTGGACGACGGTGGCGCGCACGCGCGCACACACACACACACAACGTGACCAAAGAAATATCCCATGCATAACCTGGGACATTCGGGACAAATTGTGGAGGTTGGAACATGCATGGGGGGGGGGGGGGGGGGTGGAAACGGCGGGGGGGGGGGGGGGCGCGCGCGACACGAGTGTAAACAGGCAAACAGGTGCAAACCATGAAATCATGACACCCCTCCGGCAGAGTCCCCGAGGCTGGACACAGACACAGAAGTGCCTGTGTGGCTCTCTCCGAAGGACTGGAGCTGGTCTTGCTATTTATAGAGGCATTTCCAGTCAACCTCATGCGTGACAGGAAAATAAAAACAAGTGTATTTTACAGATACAACAAATCCCCCGTGCTCGACATTGGGTATCCAAGCGTCATACAGCTTCAGCTGTCCGAACAGCTGTGCATGCACGTTACTGTACGTACAGTCAACACACACACACACACACACACACAGGCTCAGGTTTACGGTCTTCTTACCTGCCGGGAATGAAGTCCAGCTGTCCAGAAAGGAGGACTGGGCCAGTCCATAACAGAGCCACAGAGGCAGATACAATCCAAGTGTTAGGGGAGTCATGCTGCTCCGGATAGTTGCCAGACTTTATTTCTGAGCCACCGCAGCCCTCGCACGCTGCCTTCCTCTCCCTCTCCCTCTCGCTCTCCCTCTCTCCTCACTGTCCTGTCCCCTCGGCTCCCCTCCCTCCCTCCCTCCCTCTCGGCTCACTGTTTCCTTTACGCCCTCAGAAGAGGGTACGCTGACCAATGCCCATTAAATCTTTCCTCCGCATCAGTGTGCGCTAAAATTACAGGAGACAGCCCGCCAGCTGCTTCGAGCGCCTGTATTTGATCTCTACAACTGCAGGGGGGTGGCTTTTTTCGTTATTTGCACTCCCCTCATATGGAGACTAAAAACCAGACCAAACCAGATTGGGGCTTTTCTGCAAGTGAGTCCAGTAGGATTCTGCAGGACGGTGTCGCAGCGCATTTGTGTTGCGTTTTGTGACCTCTTTCAAGGGTGCATCGGTCTATTGCATCTCGCCGTGCATCATGAGATCAATTTCGCTCGCGGGTTGTTTTGCCTTTCAACACAAAATTACTGATAACGGCATAAACAAATGAGGGTCCTTGTTTATTGCGTAAACATTTATTGAGGTATTGTTTAGTAAATGTTAGAAATCAATAAAAAATATAATTATTTCAGGGGAAAAAAAATCGAACCATTTGATTTCCCAGTCCGTTTCCTGAAGGTAACCGTCGCTGCTGTTCTGATAGTGTTCTGGACGAAAGAGGAGACGGATCTCTCCTCGAGTCTACAGGTTGGAGCGCGTGAGCCACGGAAACTCCTGCAAACACAGACAACGAGGCGTTATAAAAGACCTCCATAGATGATGAGGGATGCCGAGGCCAATTTTACCTTCACGGTCAGATGTACGGCAAATAATAATTTGTCCTCACCCATAATCAGAGACCGGGCTTTAAACCCGACGGCGAGACTCAAGGTCTTTCTGCCGGCCACAGAGCGCACGGGATTTCAGCACCATGGTTACGGTTCTCAATACAACCTTCAAACACGTCTGCGAAGGGTTGCGGGGATACATTCAACATAAACACCGAGGGCCCTGCTTTTTTTTTTTTTTACGGGAAGCCTGAAATAGAAAGGTCAGGTCGGCGGGAGGTGAGAGGAACACAGCAGGCCCCGCTGTGCACCTGGAGTGCCTGGATTACTGCTCACTAAGACATGTCAGTCACATTGATCTACGAGCATGAGACAAGTACACAACAAGCCGAAACGCTGCCCGCTAATACATAGTCACGGTTGACTTTACAGCCCAGAGTGTGACTGTGACTCCAGACAATGCACATCTTCTTTCTGCTTTACTGGATCTCTATTTGGGACTGATGATACCATGACCTGGATGACTGAAAGTGGGATCGCAGATCACCAGGAGGTGCGAGGTCACCACGGGATGTACGCTGAAGATTTCCCGCCTATCACTGCAGCCGAAATGGCCATTCAGTTTAAAAACAAAATAATAATAAAAAAATAATAAAAATGTAAATCCAACTTTACAACAGATCACCGTCTTTTTATCGACCTGTGCTTCTCGAGCTTGGCCGAGGAGACTCGGCGCTGGCGAAGCGTCTGGACGGGACGGTTACCTGCTGCTTCCTGTCAGAGGACGGGTCGATCAGCACGTTGAGGAGACTCGGCCTCTCCCAGTCACTCAGGCTCAGCTGCAGGGCGCTGCGCAGCTCCTCCTCCGTCCGCACCAGGAAGCCGCGGCCGCCAAACGCCGTCATGATCTCATCATAGCGTGCCTCGGGTAGCAGAGTCACAGGAGGGGCCCTGACGAGACACCTCTATTACATCCCCCGCGGATCACATGGGAGTAAATAAATGGAGTATCATGATCACTGGACTCACACAGATGTCAGATCTCCCATCTTTGCCATTTCCTTCCACGTCTCAGGATCCACTCCGCTGTAGATACCATTGTTATTGACCACAATAATGACCACTGGTAGGTTATACCTGTTGGATTACATGGAGATTCAGATGTGAAATGGAGCTCTAACAGGAGGCTGCAGAGCAACGGAAGAATCTAAAAAAAAAAAAAAAAAGGCACCCACCTGCACATGGTTTCGACCTCCATGCCGGAAAATCCGAAGGCACTGTCCCCTTCCACACAGACGACCCTAGTGCCTTTACTCCCGCTCCTCTCTACGGCAGCTGCGGCTATCGCGAAACCAAGGCCAACTCCCATTGTTCCAAACGTGCCGGCATCCAGCCTGCAAGTCATCAACGAACCACACGATGCAAACGTGTGCAGGGACTTGCGGACTTCAGAGTCGTTTCGAAGGAGATGCTTCCGTAGCCTGAACGTCTATTATACATATTATATATGTACACGGGAAGGGAGGAGAAGGACAACTGAACGTCGGGTCTGATTTCCTCACCTGTGTCGAGGTAGGTAGTTGTTCAGCATTGTGCGGCCTATGTCCATGGTGTTTGCCCCCTCGCTCACAATGATGCAGTCATGTGGCAGCAGCTCCGAGATGTGACGAAACACTGTGTAGTAGTTCATGGGCATTGTTGACTGCAGAGCGAGGGCCTGAGACGAATGATTAAAAAAACGTACATTATTTATGAGCATATATTTTACATAAAATGAATGCCATTAGCTTCTATATCCGAGCCTTTACCCACCTTTGATATTTTTGCATTACCAGCCATTTTTTGCTTGAGTGTGCTCCACCACTCTGTACCGGAGGGATATTTCCAACCATCTTTATGGACACACGTCAGGAGCTAAGGGGGAAAAAAAGATGTGAATCAAAGACCTTTCTGTTCTCTAGCAGCACGTTCAGATCTTTGCAGGGGATGAACCAGAAGATGTGGGAGTTGGTGCGAATGTCGTTGCGGTTAAGCGATTCTGATGAATGTACCTGAGTGACGATGGCATTGATGTCTCCCAAGAGAGCAACGGCAGGCCTCACATTGTTGCCCATCTCCTCAGCACAAAGGTCGACCTGCAAACAGTACATCAGAAAAAATGCTGAAGTATTTGCACCACTCCTGAAATCCGTAATCAAATGAACTCAATAGCGGTGAAGCAACCTTTGCCTTGCTTATTTACATACCTGGATGACTTTAACGTCTGGGTCAAATCTCGGTGGCAGACCAAAATGCAGAATCCAGTTGAGCCTGGCTCCGAGCAGGAGTACGACATCAGCCTGGAGAAGAGCTCTTGGTAACAGAGAGAGGGGGGGAAGGGGGAGACAATCAAAAACAAAATGCCACGTACACCTTTTATACATTGATCTTCCACAAGACAAAAATGACATTAATTTGGTGTATAAATACCGATTTATGTTTAGTATATGTGTGTATGTGGTGAAGGAACAGTGAATGTAACATTAGATATATGAAATGATGAACATCATTTTAAGCAAAGTCACTAATGGATTGTTTTTTTTTTGTTTTTTTTTATTCCTGTACTTTCTTCCAGGGAAAGGTGTCTCACCTTGAGCGGGCAGCAGCCACACAGTTGGGGTGATCGTCGGGCAGCACTCCTTTACCCATGGGGGTCGGCAGGAACGGCAAGCCGCTCATTTCCACAAACTCCCTGAGAGCAATCTCGGCTCGACCGTAAGCTGCTCCTGTTGGGCAAAACGATACTCATGCATCATCTTGACATGGAAAACGATATGCTGGTTCCCCAGTAATGGAGGCAAGTCCGGGTTTCTGTGATGCCCCCAAGCGATAGTGAAAATGATTCTATTCACGTTACCTTTGCCAATGATGACTAAGGGTCTTTTAGCTGCTTTTAAGACGGAAACGGCCTCGCTGATCGCACCGTGATCGGCCAAACTCAGCGGTGGAGGTGGACAACAGGACACAACTCTGCAGGAGAAACACAATTTACCACCACATAAGGGGTTTCCGGGAAGAAAACCATCTTTTAAAATGAATCTAAAAAAAGGGTAAGTGACAGCGAACCTGACTTTGCCCCTGTCCACTCTAGCGTTGACCATGTCGCCTGCAATGTCCACGTAACAAGCCCCTGGACGCCCATACATGCTTGTGCGAACTGCCTACAAGCAAACCCAGCGCGCCGTAAATGCAATGAATGTCTTATATAGTAGTTCAGGTGTTAAAGGACAGCGTAACATGCGTCGGAGATGTCACCTTCTCTATCACTGAAGGGATGGCCTCCAGACTGCTGGGTCTGGCGGAGAACTTGCTATAAAGACGACACGCTTCCACCTAGCAACGGACGAAAAAACAGCATCAGCGCAACGAGGCGTCAACAGGCGCGAATCCACATCAGGGCGTGCTTCACCTGAGGAAACTCCTGAAAGGCCCCGGCTGTTTCCTGGTTCTGATCCGACGACCCTCCAATGACAACCACAGGCCTGTGGACAGGGAACCATGTGACCAGGGTCCTCAGGGGCAATGTTTTAATCTGCATTCATTGCAAAAGCAAACAAAAAAAAAAGAAAACAATACGCACCAGCAGTTGACGTTGGCATTGGCCATTCCCCCCAGGGCATGTATGAGTCCAGGTCCGGACACCACCAGGCAGGCACCAGGTCTGAGAAATCACAGCAGCAACTTGTGAGTGACACTGAGTCCTCCCAGCGGTTCCTATTATTCTGATCACGGAGTTCATTTCGTACCTCCCAGTCAGGTATCCAACGGCGGAGGCTGCGTAGCATGCCTGACGTGCGAGAGATGTTATTACACAGCATAGAACAATGCATTACGAGTGCAGGTGTGCGGCCGTGTGGCAGAAAAGTGTGTTACCGCTTGTTCGTTGCGCATCCCCACATATCTGATCCCTGCAGCCTGGGCAGCCATGGCCACTTCAATGATAGGGACCCCCACTATCCCAAACATGTACTCCACATTCTGCAGGGACATAAGACCCCGTCAAAACAAACTCACGGTCTTTGACAAAGAGTGATTGGACACGTCGATCGAATTCATTGTGCAGTATTAGCAGTTGATTCACTTGACACATGAACTTTGGCCCAGTTTCACAGACGATCGTGTAATAGGTTTACACGTGTGTTTAGACACTTCCCAACAGTGGTTGTATGCTTTTTTACAGTATTACCTGAGTCTTTAGAGATTCGGCGATCAGCTGCGCTCCTGTCACTTCGTCCATGGCTCCTCGGAGTCTCTGATTCGGACTTGAAAAGCAGCGAGAGGGGTCAAAGTCTCACAAACTGCAGGATCTTTCCAAAACATCCTCCAGCAGCCCGCTGAACCCGCCTCTTCCACAGCACTTCCGGTCTGCGAGCCAATCACTGCGAGTGACCACTACAGGACCATTGTGCATCACCTTGCAGGTTGACAGTAAAGTAGTTGTGTAATCAACTACACACGTGATTCCAGCCTGATTTATTGACCATTTATATAGTATGTGTTATATTAACTATAACTAGTAACTAACTAACGTAAATGCAGTGGTGGGCCTCTTCTGCTGGCCTATACACTACCAGAATCTTTGACATGTTTTTTTCCACGGATTTGTAGTAAATTATGCCGAAAAGTCTATTCTCTTCGTGGCTGTTCTTTTGGTTCTGCTTTTTCCAATAGTGTATGTTTATGTGCGAGCACCTATAGCTTAAAATACATGGCAATGAATCTGTCTTCTTAACCAATCAGATTTCGAGTTGGCGACACTGCGGCCGACGAGCAGGTGTGCAATTAGGGTGGCATTTCACGTCTTTTGATTGGTTGGTCAGAGATCGTGCTAATCAAAGCTTGCAACCCGCATCTGTCGCACCATGCAGAAGCTAAAATAAAATGCGTGTCGATTTATTATATATTTTAATTCAAAACAAAGTGGCTGACGGAGGAGAGGAAATTCATTTGGTCACAGATATAATTAAAATCCCTTTCTAGTATTTTCAAGAGAACCTGGACAGTCTGAGGAAAGTTTGGAAAACTCCGAAGCTAGCAAGCATGTCTTAGCTAGCCAGACAACTTCCGAGGAGCACTGCAAATGGTTTTCCGGACAGTGCCTGTTATTTGGAACTTGGTGTTTGGAGCCGCACTGGGTTTGCAAACTTAAGTTGTATAACCAAGGCAGGAGGAACTAAAGCACGGCCGGGTGACCATGGCAACAGAAAAGGACTTATTGTTGGAACTGAAACGCACAGATGACCTGTACTGACTTATTGAACTATTCTTGAGTAGCTAAAGGAGGATAGACGTGTCTTCAGATCACCTGAAGTTTTGGTGAGTATAATGCATTATATTTACATAGTTTTTATACTGGCTAATCTGGGCTGTGTTAATCCGACTTTTAGTTTTAGTAATTGCATTAATTCTCACTGCATGAAACACCCGTGTGTTATCCAACGCTCTGTTGTACTGCGTTTCTGTATGATATTGATGTTTTCTATAGCCGTGACGTCATAATGACGTTTTTAAGAGGGGGATTCATTCGGGAACACTAAAAGCCCTAGGTTTGAAATGCGCGACCCGCCGCTGTATAAATAATGTATATCCTATGCAATGGTCAATACTGCAAATACAACATAGGATTTATAAAACATTAAAAATAAATAATTATAATAAAAAGCCCATGTGTTACTTTACTACTAACTATTCTGTCAAAGTAATAATTGTAATAGTGAGATGACATAGACAATACCTGAGGTCGAGGTTATTAAATCGCTATAATTAATGTATTCACTACCTGTGATTTTTCTATGAATACTCAAGCTGTGTCATGTGTGCCAGTGCCCTAACATAGATGAATTACTCCACAGACTCATATTCATTATTAAATAACTCATTTCTTTATTACTCATAAAATATACAGCAATCTCATTAATGAAAGAATTCATTGGAGCTTTGAATTCACAGTCACAAATCCTATATACATGCTAGTTTCATCCCTCAACAAAAAGCAAGGAAAAGAAAAAATAACTTTTCCATTCTAATGACACTAGCAAATGTACATATTTCCAGTTAAAATGATTCTTTCAACAGACAGAAAAGGGAGTTTTGAATCACGGTAGAATCGAGTGGTTTCTTTTTCAAAGTTAAAGCAAACAAAACCTGTCAACAAACATTGACAAGTATAAGACCCCCAAAAAATCATTCAAACAGAAGAAAATCAAACGTCCTGTCATTGGTTTACAGTGTTTCTCCTCACAAAGCTGAACCTCAGTATTGAATCAGTGCTTATTACAATTGTTTCATTACTTACCTAGTGTGCATCACTGAACTTTCACAGCTGCCTCTACAAACCCACCTTTTCTCAGTAACTAATGAAGGCACAAAATAAACACATAAATAGGAACCCGAAAGTACACAAATAATTTATTCTTGAAAGACTAAACCGCAATGGACAGGTCAATATACAAAGTTAAGGTTGATTAACTTAAAAATATCCTGATGCACATATCAAATGTTTTTTATTTATTTATTTAATTTACTTAGGTCTAAAAATCGTTTTTTTTCTTTCCAGAGGATAAGGAGTTTAGACATAAACATGGGTATATTCAGATTTTTATCTCAAAAAATAAATGATTTTCTTCTGTATGACGTACAGATTTGCAGTACAAGCATATTCTGACAAATGTAGTGTGCGGTCTTTAACTCCTCAAAATTTTCAAAAAGGAAATCTCTCATCTCCATTCCCCCCTAACTAACCAATAAACCTCCCCAAAAAATCGCAATCTCATTTACACAGTTAAAACTGGGTTAAAATGCTTCTTTTGTCTTTTGGTCCCTGTCGGTTTAGCTCTCTGAAGTGCTACCACCCCTCTTCAACATGTTATTGCCATACAAAGGCTGCTGTCTGCCCAACAAGTACAGTTTTTAGCACTCAAAAAGTCTGTGTTGGTAAAGCAGCGGGGACTGAGGTTCAGTATCAGCTGGAAGGACACCCGGTGCTGGATGAGGTCGGGATGAGTGTGGGACAGCCTGCTGCACCTCCTCCCACTTTCGCTCTTGTGACGGGGGGGCTCTTAAGGCTCCTGTGGGGGCTTTTTTCTCTCTTCTTTTGCCCTCCCAAGCTGGCGGTGGGTGAATTTAAGACACAGTGTGTGTGTGTGCGTGTGTGTGTTTGTGTTTAGGTGTGTATGTCCTCCTCCCGTCTGTCAATACGTCTCCGAGTCCGAGTCGTTGAGCTCCTCGTCCTTGTAGAAGCCCTCGTGATGGCTGACGTTGTTGAAGCTGCAGTAGGAGCTGTGTTCGCTGCGCAGCACTGGCAGGCTGTCGAAGGTGACGCTCTTGGAGGGGCTGGTGGTGTAGTGGTTAATGGCACTGAACGGGAGGGTGGGTGCCGGGGCGCAGGGGGACACAGGCATCATGGTGGCCAGGATGAGGGCGAGGCAGTCTGCCACATCTTTGTTGGGGGCACAAGCCAAGGCGGGGGTGTAACCTGAAACAATGGCAGTGTAGCATTGGCACCATAGTTTTTTAATGATGCAGCAGTAATTGCATAAATAACAGGATGAGGATGATTGCATACACTGCGAGGAAATATTGTTTCGTTTCTCTTACCGTTTTCGTCAACTGCAAGCACACTGGCTCCCTTTGCAAGCAGCTCTTGCACCACCACAGTCAGACCGTTCCTTGCAGCCACATGTAGAGGCCTTAAAAGAACAGGCAAGTCGGTATTTTTCCATTATTTACTGTATCTTTACATTAATAATTCAAATCCTCAGTTATCTCCAAACACTATTACTCTATTGCATCATCCAGATGCCGCAAGAAACGGGACAAAAATAAGAGATGATACATACGTCTGTAAGGCGGCATTAGTGGCATTAATGAGGTTTCTATCTGTAATCTTCTCCAATATCAACAAGGCACTGGTTTCATGTCCCTGCGGAAAACGGTACAATGAATATCAGACCAACATTATACAGACTCTTGTCAGTGGTAAAAAATGCACTTCAGTTTACTTTTGGTTTTACTGCTGTCGAATGCAAGAACAGCGCCACCGTATGGTAATACACACCTTACTGCAGGCCAGATGAAGAGCAGTGTTCTTCACAGCATCCTGCAGCGTGAGATCTGCTTTCGCACTGCTCACCAGAAGTTCTAGCAGAAACGGCACAGGAAAAGCAAATCAAAGTGAATTTGGTGTTATTTTATGATAAATTACTGCACCAATTTCTGCTTCTAGCCGTCCATCACAAAGTGAAGAAAAACATTCGTACCGACAGCGTTGGTCTGGCCGTTCTCAGCAGCCATCATGAGTGGGGTCTTCCCCGTGGCGTCCGCGCTGTTGACCTGAGCGTTGTGGCTCAGCAGCAGCTGGAGACACTCCACATGGTCAGTGAAGGCTGCTGCATGCAGGGGAGTCCTGCACAAATAACACCCGAACATTTTTTTTTTTTATACCAAGCTTCCCAGCATCAGGTGCATCGAAAAGCTTTTATTGCTGCATTCTTGTCATACTTTTGTATCAGCATGCATACCTGTTTTTACTGTCTTTGGCATTGACAATGGCAGGGCCCAGGGTGTCAATCAGCATCTCAGCCGCACCTTCGTTATCATGGATCCTAAAATAGGATAGAGTAAATAGATCATTTATGAACTGTTAAAAGGTTGTGTCCTCACCCACATTGGTTGAAAATGAAGGCAGGAGAGGCTCTTACACAGCACAGTGGAGGGAGCTGAAAGAATTGCCTTCGGCCTTGTGAAAAACCTCTTGTTCCAGCAAAACCTCCACACACGTATCGTGACCTGCAGGAACGAATACAGCGGGCATTAGCTGTAGCAGCCTTCACATGTCGATGCGCAGTCGGGGAGCTTGCTCATTTTTCTCATCGACGTGTAAACATTTACTGCATGAAATAATAATGTGAAGAACAAACATAAGACTTACAAATAATGCTTTTTTTTGTTTTAAGTGCTCTAGTTAACTTTATAACTTGCAGGATATTTCAATTCAAAAGTGTACATTACTAAACATGCCCATAACGAAGCCTCATCTCTGTACCATTGTAGCAGGCCCAGTGCAGTGGGGTGTAGCCTTGGTTATCTGTTAAGACAGGGAGTGTTTCCACTGATTGGGCAGCATGCAGCAGGCCTCCCAGTACCCCAGTGTGTCCACACGCGGCTGCCAGGTGGACCGGTGTGCGCCCTTTGCAGTCTCGCACCAGGAAGGTGGCGCTGTGCTGGAGCAAGGCCTCCACACATTCCTCATGTCCAGTCACTGACTGAGGCGAGAAAGCAGTTGTTGAGATGATTGATTATCAAAGGAATGATGACAGATACATATCAAAAGCAGAGTGTGTTTAGGGGCGCTTTGGAGGGTTGATCCACTCGTGTTCAGAACTTAAATGTGCTTGAGGTGAATGCTACGTTCCATCAGCGAAAGGGTTGATAACGGCCGAGTTAAGACTATCCAGATAAAACGGTACCACCGTATACAATGCAAAGCAGTGTGCGAAAGAATCGTGACCGGTCCTTACTCCTCTATGCAGGGCTGTCCTCCCCCACTTGTCTTTGGCTTCGACACTAGCGCCCTTATTTAATAGGGAATACACACAATCTGTGTGTCCACTCAGGACCGACAGCATCAGAGGGGTTCTGAAAGACCAAAGAAAGTTTTGTTAGAAATGATCTTAGGACACAAATGGAAGAAAAACAAGAATCACAGACAATCTTGACTTACTGTCCATTCCCATCTTGAATATCTACTGCACTTTGAAGATCAGCATTTCCGATCAGCAAACGCAAACATTCTGAATGACCATTGGTAGCTGCGCAGACAGGAAAAAAAAAAAACATCGTATTTTTCATTATTGTCTATATAGATCTGAAGAGTCAAATTCATTAAACCATTAACTCAAGGGGCCATACCTGCAGCATGGATGGGGGTTCGCTTTAAGCTAAAGTCTTTGACAAGAATGGAGGCTCCTTGGTTGATTAGGACATCCACACACTCGACGTGACCCTTAAAGGCAGCCAGGTCTAGGGGTGTGCGGCCTTGGCTGTTCCTCACGTCAAGATCCAGCAGAGACTGCACTAGAACCTCCATGGCATGGTGGTGACCATGGTATGCCTTAAATATCAATTCACCATGAGCGAGTTAACAAAAATAAAGTAAGAGTGAGGAAAGTTCCTTCTGCCGTATAAACTGTAAATGCACAATACTCACAGCAAGATGCAAGGGGCTGATGGGAGCTCTGACATCCGTGTCATTCAGCATGTCTGTCCCTGAGGTTTCCATTAGCTGACAAATTGAAACAAGTTTCAGATTAGACATGCGACACGTGTCTTACTTCATACATTACAAGAGAGAAGGAAAGCATACAATCTACTCACCACATCGAGGGGTGTTTCACTTGCAATCTGTGAAAGGGTGGCAAAAGGCAGTGTTAAATGCATAGACATTGAGACACTGATTACAACACTTCATGTGCTTTTGTATTTCTCACCAGCTCCAGGCAGAGGCGATGTCCGTATGCCGAGGCGTAGTGCACAGCGTTGTAGCCCTGATTGTCTCGGATCCCTGGATTTGCATCGTTTCGCAGTAAGTATTCCAGGCACCTGCACATTCAACAAAGAGGCTGTCGTCAAGGAGACACGGTCTTCTTTGAACTCTTACTTAGCACGAGGGATAATGCACGCCCGCTTTCATCCATAAAACCTTCCCGCATAGCCCCGCCTCCCACACAGCCAGCACCCCCTTTATTATTAAAGTGAATTTTCCAAGTATTACTGACTTTCCATCTGTGTCAGAGGCCGCGGCGTAGTGGAGAGGGGTGCAGCCGCGCTCGTCCAGGTCGTTGACGCTGGCCCCGGAGCCCACCAAAGCAAACAGGCACTGGTAGTTGCAGTTGGCAGCAGCGTAGTGCAGGGGGGTCCTGGGGGAAAAAAAGCAAACATGGCTCAGCTCACTGTTCAAATTTGACTGAGACGCGTAGAGAACACATTCTTGATACCGAACCCACCAATGAATGTTACAAACCTGCCAAAGCTGTCCTTCCTATTGAAGTCTGCACCCGTGTTGAGGAGAAGATTCAGACATTCCAGGTTTCTAAAGGAGGACAGAGAGATTGATAGGATGAAGAACTGACAATCATGAGGATATTCCTTTCATAACAGGTCGTGAACTTTATCTCAGCATTTAAGAGTTTATATTAATCCATAGTTGAGTAAATCACATTCGGGTGTCCGGTACGTACCCTCCTGCAGCTGCGGCATGTAAACAGGTCCTTCCAAAGTCATCAGGAGTGTCGATATCAAAACCTGCATAGAGTAAAGGATTATGCACCTACATACCCTGGTGTATGCACCGAGCAAGATGATTTTACCGTTCAAAAAAAAGCTCTGCCTAGCACCGGGAAGATTCCTCCCAAAAACGTTGACTCATTCAATACAATTTTGTGCACAGGCAAACATGGACTGCGAAGCGCTCACCTGAAGACAGGAGCTTTCGGCAACAGTCGGAGAATCCACTGAGGGCAGCCAAATGCAGAGGGAACATACCGTGAACTCCTCGCCTGAAAACGACACAATAAGTGAGTACCACAAAAACGCCACTGGTGCTACACCGAGGGTGGCGAACTCTGCATTGATAGTACCGAATCGTTTGGGTCAGTTACTTAACAGTCGATGCGTGTGCACTTTAATATGGTCATTTTACTTTGTTGGTAGTGTGGCTGAAAAAGAGCAGGCTCACTTACTTAGCCGTGTCGGCTCTGTTGGTGATGAGGGTGTTGATGAGGAGCTCGTGTCCGTATCGGGCCGCAATGTGCAGCGGCGTGTTTCCGTTTTTATCTTCACAGTCTATCTCGGCGCCTTCAGACGACAAAAAAAAAACAAACGAGGCACTTAGCAAGGGTATTTCACTCTCCAGGTGTGGGCATTAAGGTCAGTGAGCGTACCGTTCTCAATGATTGCTTGAGACCTCGAAAACCTCCCGTGGATGGCCGTCATGTGGAGCGGAGTCTTACCGTCTTTACTCTGGAGTCAAACAAAAACATGGTGGTGGCATCACAGCGTTGGTCAATACTGGGTACTTTCACCTACCAACCATGCCGTCCGAGCGGCAGCAAAAAGGATACCCCTGCTTTAAAATGACAAGGAACGAGCGCGTCCCAACGAGCGACCCCTTCCCAAGTAATCAGTGACTCACCTTGATGTTGACGTCAGCCCCGTTGCATACCAGCAGCTCAAGACAGAGGGCCCCGTGGCGCGAGGCGGCGGTAAAGTGGAGAGGTGCGAAGCCCTTCTCGTTCACCTGGTTCACATTAGCTCCGCACTCAATGAGCTCGTTCACCACCACGTCCTGCCCGTTGTAGCAGGCCACGTGCAGGGGTGTGTTGCCGTATGCGTTGGGCTCATTGATCTGGGTGGCAGGACAAACAGAAAGCAGAGGTGAACGTGAAGGCTCCGTCAAGATGACCTGGAACACATACGGGAGAAGGCAGTCTCTCCTGTTACAGTTCAGAAATCCGTCGACTCCAAATGAATCTCAATCGCAGTGTCTGCAGAGTAATGACGGCTGTACTGTGGGTGGAACTCACATCCACCCCCAGGTCCAGGAGGTATTTGACAACACTAATCATTCCACTGGAGGCCGCCGCGTGCAGGGGGGTGTAAGATTTCTTATCTTTGCAGGCCACCTCGGCCCCATGAGACGCCAGCAGCTTCACCACTTCTATGTGCCCTTGAGACAAAAAAAAAGAGAGAGCGATTTTAATTTTGAGACTATGATACCAAGATATTGTCACATATTTCATCTCGTCATATATGGCAGTGCCGGCAGCGTACCCATGTAGGCTGCCCAGTGGATTGCACGGCGGTCCTTCTTGTCAAAGGCATTTATGTTTGCTCCTCTGGAGAGCAAGAGCCTCACCATCTAAAAGCAGCACCAAAGGGGGGAAAAAAATTGAGAAATCGTGGGGGATGTCAAGGGATGTTTAACGCAGGAACCATAAATGGTCTTTAATGTTGCTAAATAACCATAAGATTCTCTAAGCATATTTAATGCATTTGTTGGGGGTCATTTGCATTGCAAGTATATGATTGCAATGAGTCATTTGCATGCCGGCACATGATTGGGCAGCACTGTCTGTGCAGTGTGACCACGATTTACGACTGACCAACAATTTCCAACCATGCTGCTATTTATCATTTTCTAAACAGGATATTTTTTTTTCTTTTCTTTGGTGCTTGTATTTGTGCAAATTCTAAAAAGGAAAGAAAGCGTGCTGACCACATGCTTCCTAAGCCATTGCTGTGGTTGTACGAGGATGTTGGTTATTTCTTAAAAGGGAAGCCATTGCTGATTTCTGTTTGGAACATTGTACAATGCCCACTGTGTTTACACATTTATGAGGCAAGCAGAAACACTTCCTTCTCAGTAACGGCTAGGTAGCAAACCCGAAATCCAGCCTGACGGGGCGGTTTCGTCATAAAACCAAGTCATTTGTCAATATGAATAGCACTGAGGTGTATTAAGCTCAAATATACAGTAAAGAAGGGAAACATTGAATAGCCACAGTAGGCATTGAAACTTTACATTAGTGCAAGTTTTATTTCTGACGGCAATTGATATATTGTGTGGATAAATAATATTTCCATAATAGGGGAAAGCTGTTATAGTTAAAGCGTTTTAATTGTTAAGTAGTGTACTTATTTATAATCACTGCAGTTCAACCCCCTCCCCTTGGTCAGTGTGCCGTTCCTCTGCTTAAAGAAATGTTTTCTGACAAATGGACTTGTTGAATTAAGCACCCCTGCTTTAGGACTTCGATTTTGGACCTTGATTTTTACCTCCAAATGTCCGCTGAAGGCGGCATGGTGCAGCGCGGTCCGGCCCGCTCTGTCCGACACATTGACATTGCTGAGCTGCGGTACGAGGGCCTCGGCGCAGCGCACCGCCTTATTGGCCGCAGCGATGTGCAGCGGCGTCTGCCAGTTCTTGTCCCGTGCGTTGACGTCCGCAGTGTGTTTCAGCAAAACCTGGACGGCCTCCTGTAACAAGTCACCGCATTTAGGCGTGAACTGTTTGGGTTAGTGAAACCCGGATGCGATGGAGAATAAGGGGAAGCATTCACATACCTCACTGCAGGAGGCCACAGCCCGGTGCAGAGGAGTCAGCCACTTGTTATCTTTGGCATTTACTCTGGCACCTACGAGTCAGAGGACACTGGCTGTCAGACTATATAAGGTCATACAGTTAAAGGACCTATAGTACAACATTTCCACTAAATGACTAAAGCCTTTAGACTTTTCTGAGACGAGAGCAGACAGAAAGAGTTGCACATATTTTTACAACATTAGATACAGATGCACCATCTGGCCGCATACACGCAAAAAAATTACTGAGTGGCATATTTGAAATATGTCATATTCCTCTGAGACAGGTTAAAGCTGCCAAACCCTTAAAGAGAAAATACTTTCGTGGGGGCCAGGAAATGTCAGGAACCATACTTGCTCTGACTTATTAATATATATAAAATGATAAAACCATGTGAATATACCAATATTAAAGCAAACATACATATAATTGAAATGATATGGCTTATATGAACTACATAGTTCTCCTATTTAAACATACCTGAAAGAATCAGCAGCTCTATAATTTCAGCGTCCCCGAGATAGGAAGCGGCATGCAGTGGAGTTCTCTTCTCATTGTCCTGTAAAATTGAACAATACAACAATACTGTGGGTGAAAACACAAAACATACCCCATAGTCTTCCTCTACATGGTAATGGGGGTACCTAACGGCTGGAACATCATAACCGTATCTTTCCTTTTAGCGTTGCAATAATCAAAGCACATGAGTGGGAAAAAAAGAGGGGTTAAACATAAATTCAGTAACGAGAAAAGCCTTCCAGTAAAACGCAAACAAGTACAAACCAGCCATATTTTGAAACAAACACCCTCCGTGAAGCAGCAACTGTCAGGAATGCAATAAAATAAGCAGAGCCAGGTATTTGGAGAGGGAACATTACAAACTAACAATATGCTGTTTAGTAGTCTGCAGCAATTATTTGAAAGCTGCATGAGACCTTTCACCAGATATTTTCAATTCAGCACCGCTTCACTGTTTTTTTTTAATATAACAAGAGGAAATGGACATAGTTGAGCGAGAGACTGTGACGATTACCTGTGCATTCACATCCTCTTTTTTGAATATGAGTGAGCGTACTTCATCTGGGTCCACATTGAAGATAGCTTTCAGCAAAGAGGGCTGAAAAAAAAAAAAAAAAAGACTGAGTCAGACTTGAAACGCCAACAGTGCACATTTTAAGAAAACAATAACCATTCAGACCTTGGACGCTGGAGAGACTTCTGGCTCCTCATAATCAAGAATGACAATACACACGCGACTCATTGGATCTGAGATTACACGGTCATGTTCAGGCCGTTGAAAAAAAAAGTGCCTTGCTTATAATCCTTTACAAAGGCAGAGACGGAGGCATTTCATCCAAATGATGACTCCACAAATCAGAGAATGAAGGAGGCAGACTGTTATCGTCGATACTGACAAATGCTCAGCAGCCGCTTTCTAATTCTGTTCTGTGCTCTGCTGTTGGCAGGCCAGAAACCCATGCCCAGACCATGGCACAGAGAGGCATAAAACAATCCTCAGACAAATACAAGTCCAGCCAGGCGCTCCATAGGACAGATGTGCTGTCCATCCTCACTTTTTCCTCCTCTTTACTTAAACTAGCCTCCTGTGGCTGTCTGCATCTCCAACTGAGACAGACAGGGGGGAAAAAAGGGGGGTTAAAAAAAAGGAGAAAATCCTCCACATGATCTGATCTTGTTCACCATAACAGGTGGCAAAGATGACGAAATGCAAACAAAGTCTCCCAAACAAAACTGAAGTTATGTAGAAAGTTGCTGAAGTCTGACTCTTCAGGGTCGTGCCATTCCTGCCCTTGCTTCTTGAAACGTATTGGAGCTGGCCCCACCCTTCTTAGGGGAGGTTACGTCAGTAAAGTAGTACTGGCTGTTTTGTATACTATAGTATATAGGCTACATATACTGTATATGATCACATTCACTCAGAAAACTTTGTGGCCAGTGCCCCCATCTACAAACTGTATAAATAGTTGTGAGTCCTGTTGGCCAGCTCCCCAACGGGATCCACCAAAACAGCAGCAGCGTGTATGATCAGGCAGTTTTCCGCTGGCTGTGGCTGGATGGGGAGAGCAGTGAGGGCAGGGGGATCCCCTCCGAAGGCTGCAATTGGTTACCCATGAAAGACCCCGATGGAACATTCCCGGCTTCCACAAAAAAACGGAACCCTTTCGCGACCTCGGCCGCGTTTCTAAAAAAAGCTCTGAACTTTGACAGTAACCTTTGAATGAGCAATTAACACCCGTGTATTCAAAGCTAAAATAAAGCCAGAGCTTTTGACCACAAAGTGGGTCAGATTCACCTGCTAGGATATTTGGTGGGAATGATAACATGTATTTCCTCTACATGCCACAGACACACGTTTGTTAGAAAAGGCTGCAGAGAGGGGGGGGTGGGGTGGGGCTTAGTGTAAACACTCGGCATAGAACCAATCCCATTAGCTGGATTTCTTTCTCGCATGCATTCGGAATGAGGCAGCATGCAAAGCACATTTGTTCATTAAGCCCTCGTACCTCATTTAATCCACCGAGCTCTACAGCTAGCCAATTAGTTAATGTGCAGCCTTTTAGCTTATAATACCTCCTGTGCAAAAGACATCGGGTTTAAAGGGCAGAGTTTAAACCCCTTTGTGTAACAAACTATATCAAATAGAAGCAGCTTAATTTGGACCTGTTCCCTCGTTTGTTTTTCCTGGCCTCACAAATCACATTCTTATTCTACACTTTCACTCTTAGCTGGCAAAAACCATGTGTACAGTGAGTCCTGCATGTAAAACGCACAACTAATCTGGTGAACACCTCTGGGCTTAAACAAAACCCAGATTGCGACAACATTGTTTATTATTACTATTCAGGTATTCATGGGGACATAAGTAAGATTGTTCTGGCTTAGATGGGTTGAAAACAGGACGAGATACACTTTGCCCTCGGGTAAAAATCTGAGCCACATGATTCATTTCAGCAGTCAGACTGAGGCTCAGTAATAATTTAGAATAAGATAGACAAAGACTACCATTACCATCCAGAGAGAGAGCGAGAGAAGCGTACAGTCCATTTCTAAAAACACAAGACAACCCGTCCATTCACTTATTGTAATGCCCATGAATATCTGCAGGGTGCAATAAAGGTTAGAGAAACGGAGGATAGATTCGTAACAAGCAAGCGCTTGTGCTCCTTGCACAGTTTCACTTGGACGATTATCTGAAACCCCCCCCCCCCCATGACGAGGAAGGACAAATCTGCATTTTGTTGTTGTTCAATGCTCCAATCCTGCAGGACTGGTGTAGGAGATTGTCTGTGCTTCTTTAGCTGCACGACCGTGCACCTCCTCTCCCCATAGGAGCCAGCCTAGTTAATACCATCACCATGGAGACAGCGCTTTGGCAACTCCACTGGCTCACTGGAGCCCAGGCACACGATCATTCAAGCACACACACACACAAACACACACACACACACACACACAATGAGAGACACATGAACATACATATGTTACAAGAATAGCAGGCGAGTGCAAAACACAGCCCTTGAATGACAACAAGAAGCTATTCTCGTTTTCACTAGTAGGTGGCAAGTGATTAATATCGATAGGGGACACGCGTCTAATACTGTCACACTGCCAGCCCCCTCATACATGTATAACCATTACACAGCAGTTTGCCTGCACGAATTCTACTTATTCAGAAAATAAATACATTTGAAATCAACAATTACTTCAAACTGCTCACATAATGATTTGCAATATCAAAGGGGGACATACTTCTGGCTTTTGACAAGGCTTCTGATTATGGACATGACTTATCTGTTGCGAGCTCGCTCTGAAACACATATCTATATATACACACACACACACTCACATGTTACAAATGCCAGCCAGGTTGTCACAGTAACGTCACAATCAACAGATCGCTTTGATTGTTATGGTAGTCACCGCGTTCTTCGTTACAGAGATTCATGTGCCACCATATAATCACTGAATCGCTGGGAGTCGACGATTAATCTCAGTTTTAGAGTGCATTTTCACATTCCACGCAGGCTCTGGCTAATCGCTGGGCATAACCAGGGCATCATTAGCGAGTTACAACTCAGTAACCGCTTGAGCATGTGTCTCAGTGTAAATGTGAAGCCTCTGATTGTCTCCAAGAGCACGATTGCACATACGATTAACCTGGTACATCAGGTACATAGCTCTCGCCCCACGAGTCACTTTTTAATATATAGCTTCCCCTGAAACGCTTTGGGGAACGCTTCCGTTTCGGAGAATAGCCTCGGATTACATTCCGCTGGCGAATGTTGAAATCGAGGCATCTAGCTTACGTTAGCTAACCAACATTAGCTTAAACTTGGATCAGCTTTGAACAACAACCACTCACCTGGTCTCGGATTTTGAGAACCACCATATTTCTGAGGTGTTAACTGTTCTCATGCAGATTCATAAAGGGGTATTATTCTCCTTCCGATTAGCAGTGTCTGATCTCGGCAGCTCTCCCGCTGGTTCACTGGAGGCCTAGCGTGACGCTAGCTTAGCTCTCCTGCTAGCTCCCTAACCTATGGCATGAACGCGAAGGAGTAGCGGAAACTCCATAACATTGCCGCCACCATACTTCACTCCGTAAAAAGATGCCCTGCCATAGGCCAATCACACCGGACGTCATAGTAAGGGAGTTCCCTATTGGTTATTGCTAACGGCGCTCTATGACAGACGCGGTGTGTTGGAAATGGCATCGCTGTGCATGCTCACGTCAATTTTTTTGTTGTTGTTGCGAGCAGTTTCTATGTATGCGTTATTCATGAAATGTATTATGACATTACAGGACACGTTCATTGCGCTTTCAAATAAATGTGTGGAGTTATGCAGCTCCGGCTGGCAGGCTATATTTGGTAACATCTACTTATTGTTCAATTTAAGCTCAGTGACTCATCGTGAAGTTGCACCAAAGGCAACAACCATGGACGCAGTGCACGCAGAGAGAGAGAAGCGAGTAGGTGTTTTTAATGTGTAGATAATGGGTCGGGACGAGCAGTTTCACCGGATAGGACGAGCGTCGGGCCCTGAATCACTCTTATTCCTAAAGGTAGCCATGCAGACATTAAACCGGGCTACCTAATTAATTGGCCCCATGGCAGCTGATGGAGCTGTTCAGAAGTCGTTGCCAGTAAGGCAAAATTAAAATAATACCCTCCATGACACCCATGCCACACCTTCCCATGGCCAATTAACATAGTTTACCAGTGGAAAAGTATATAAATATACTTCCTTATTGTATGTTATAGTTCCTTCAAATGGCAAAACACACAACTTGGTTGTTGCCGGTCACCTGCTCTTTTTAAACTTTTAAGTACACACAGTGAGATGTACACAGTGTGTCTGGTATCTGGTGCACAATCAGGCAATGTACACAAATAGCTTGACTTGTTTTTCCCTCATGGCCAAGTGCTTACACACACCGTTCTTTGTAGTTGCACTTCTACTGTTGTAATCACCCGCTTCCTGGCATGTTAAAGAGGAGCTACTGGGGTCCACAATTAATTGTGTGCGCCAATGTCGCATAATTTAATTTCCATACAAAATCGCCGTACTGCGTTGCACAAGCTAGACATGCATTTCGTAAGCTGTAAACTCACTCTAAGACATATCTGATTGGTTTACTGTACAAACCCAGTCCTTTCAGGGACACTTAGATGTCCTGTAACTTGAAGGAAGTTTGGATTTAAATGCTGAGTGTGTCAGTTTTTGTGACCTAACACCAAAGAGTGGTGAAATATGGCCCTCTAGTGACTTGGCCCTCAACTACAAGCAGGCTTTGAAAGCAGGTTTTGGTCTTCAAACTGAATAGATGCTAAAAGGGAAGAAACACATTTAAGTAACTATGTGAGTATAGCATTCATGTGACTGAGTATAGCGTTCATACTTTGGTGACTTTATATTCTCCTCTGTGAAAACACCACAGACAAGGCTGGCAGGGATGGCAATATGTAGGAGTGCCAAAAGGCTTGCACACAAAGTTTGGTTTTGTTTTTACTACACCTAATGACTCAGTTGTTCTGTGACAGACATATATTTATTAGATTTGTATTATATATCTCTGACTGGTTCCATATATATTTCTGAAATTGTTTTCTATCATCATTTTTAAAGGAATCAGTTATTTTACTAAATTTAAGTATATTAGTACAGTCACTATAACAGTGGGGGAAGAATGGAGGGGGGGGGGCTCTCTGAAAGAATGTACATTGTGCTCACTGGGCAAGTTTCCAGGGTAGTCTCATATTTCAAGGCACTGGAAACAAAGAAAGAGGAGAGGGGAAAAATTGTGGCAGCTATGTTGACAATGTTGGTTGTAGGTGTGTCGCCCTTGCAGGGGGTAATCCCTCTGGATCCGTCCGTAAGCCCCCTGAAGGCCACGGTAACCCCAGCAGAAATATTTTCTCACTGGGCAGGCTGTGGTGGGGGAACAGGGTTCCCACAAATGTATTTAAGAGGAGAAGCTTTGCAGAAAGAAGTAAATGAAGAAAACAGATGCCTATGCACATGCCTTCCCAATCTCCACCCCTCTTTAAATGTGCACCCTTGACCCTGTGTTTACACTCTCCATGTTTACAGGGCCCTTTGTCTGAGTGTGTATGGGTGAGTGAGAAAGTGACCGAGATAAGAAAGATTTAAAATGTCTCGCTTCTCCTGCCTTTCACCAAATCATAAATGTATATATATATAATGAAAAATGAGTAACCAATAGTCAAATTTTAATATACACCTGTTTCATTTATGTGTTCATGAAAAAGTTCAATGATAATAATCACTGTTACTATGGCAACTGCACTCAAATCAATGCATAGCAGGAACACATTTTAATCGATATCTGTCTCTCCTCCACAGTAAACAAAGATATTTTCCGAGGACTAACGCACGCCTGGAAGTTTAAAAAAGGTGAGTGTAATAAGCCTCCATCCCCAACATCTGTCATAGATGTTGACTGCATCACTTGATAATAAAATTGCTGTTGCTCCAGCCTATCACAGCAACTGCAAAATTACCATTGAATATGCTGACTATAAGATACTCAAACATTCGTAAAGACTGCAAATTTCATGACATTCTTTGCTCTCGCTGACAAACGACTTGGACCCGAGTGTCTATGTGCCAGCTGTGGGGTCCTGCACAGAGATGAGTCAGCCACAGTGACAGGCAGGCAGGATCATGCCTCACACTTGCTGATGTTTGCCTGTGCCCCTGTATGACCAGCCGTCAGGATGACGGATAGCAAACAGCTGGACAGTCGGGGTCTTGGAATGAATGCGGTGTACCCACTGGGTCAGTTCCAGCTGCTGTAGGACAGTGGCAAGATGAGAAGAGGGAGAATTTAGTTTCGCAGTTTCCCACCACTGCGTGTTCACGTGGAGCCAAAGACATAAGCGGCAGATAATACAAAAATGGTTATTTCCTTACACTCTAAAGGTAGGGTAGGTAATAACAAGGGATAGACAGCGATAAATCAAGACTTCAAATATTGTAATAAATATAATCATTGAGCTGTATCCAAACCCATTGTGACATGTGGCGGAGCAGAGATGTGAGAAACAGGTGAACGGAGAAAAGAGAGGTGCTTTGTTCCTCTTCTAGACGGAAGATAGTCGTCCACCGGGCCAAACAGTAAACTAAGGAGAACTACTGAAGAATGCTTTGAAGTGACAAATAAAAATGTGAGCGCTCAGACAGCAGGAGATTTATGACGATGACAAATCTGCATATAATCTCTGCTGATCACACACTCAGTCAGACACTGCTCCTGGTTGGGACAAAAGCAGCTTGTCTCATTTTTTTTTAAAACAATTTACCAACTTTCCCACCAGTGAGCCCTTATATGACCAGAAGTGTGGGAAAGTGCTCAGACGGACCCTTCACACATTGTTTGTCATCCCACCCTGACTTAGTTAAAGTTAGGGACATAAACTCTGCATGATCATTTGCCAGACCGTTGGACATTTGTGATGGGGTTTATTAATCAGATCACAAGTCGTACATATTTTTATAGTTACACTGCACAGGGACGTTTCAAGACACTCTGGGGGCCCCAGGCAAAATTATAAAAATTGGGCTTTCAGGTTGTCATTGCTGTGGACCAATATAAACAGCCGTCTTTGGGGGCCCCCTTCTAGCCCGGGGCCATTGGGCAATTGGGCAATTGCCTGCCCCGTTGCAACGCCTCTGGTCTTCTCACATAAGTTGCTGCAGTGTCAAACACTTTGTCCCTTGATTCCCGTTGTTGCTCAAGAAAATGACATTAAGTGAGTATGACCAGTAGATGTCACTGTTTCCATTTCTATCCTCTTTCTGAGCTTGTGGCGCCACAGGTGCTATTTCAGGAGGTAGGTTAGAGCAAACTGTAGCTGCAGCTGTCGCATTTACATTTAGCAATTTTACATTATGTAATAACAAGCAAATAATAGCCTCTTTACAAGCGATAAGCAACTGAAGTGCCTCATATACCTGTTACCATAATATATGTTGCATTCACCTAGTATTATTATCATGTGAGGTGGGACTTACTATAACTGTTTAAAATAATAGAAATAATCATACTAAATAAAGCATGTCTTGTCTGTTGCGTGCAAGTCTTGTCTGTTATATGAATTTCTCTGGGTTTATATTCAATGGGAAATCCCAGCAGGGAAAACGATAACCAGATGATTCTGCTTCAGGTTCGTTTTTTTTCTCTCTCTCCCTCTCAGGGAGATGATTGATGATCTTGCTGGGGAGAGTAGTGCACCTGCTGAGGACAGACGGTGGCCATAGCTGACCCCGTCTCTCCATTACAGAGATTATCGGAGGACAATGGGGCAGACGGGGCGCTCAGGCTGCCGCTTTCTTGGCTCGGATTTTATACCGTCCCCGCTCTCAATCAAGCCAGATTATTAATAGCCCAGTCGTCACGCCGACGTCCAGCACGTCCTCCAGTCTGTGTGCAGCCATCCCTCAGCCCCATCCTCAAGGTAGATACACTCCTACATTTCGCTTTCATGTTTATCAAATCAGTGTGGGCAAAATTACCGTAGGTGTCGAACTGTCCACGCTAGGATTTCATCATTTTAAGTTGTATTGTCACAAATTGGTTAAAACAGGGAAAGAAATAGGTTAAACATATTTTTATTTGTTAATAATTGAGAATGAGTAAATCAGCAAATCACAGCAAAGTACTGGGACTATATATTTCATAATATCAATTACCGGTACTGTATAATACTATACATCATATACACTATATATATATATATATATATATGCCTAGTCGTAGGGTATTGTCTTAGAGAGTGCCTTCCATGAATTCACTTGCTTGCAATGATTTCACCCGAACGTGGTTGAAGTGTGACAGTGATAACCCGTCAGTTACCCAGCCTCATCGCCCCCTGTCACAGACTGCTCATGACTTGATTTGATTAATATGTAAATATAGCTGTCAAATAAGAGAGCTATTGGAACAGTCTCTTGGGATTGTGAGCTGTGTGATGTACATCCACATAACTACCCACAAACTTACATAATTCTCCATCCTCCTTGACATCCCATTATATCTAGTGTTGGTAGAAGTATTCAGATCATTTACTTTAGAATGTACCGCATAATGTTCAGCAAATACTTTAGCACAGCACTTATATTATATACATACAGAAGA
This sequence comes from Colistium nudipinnis, assembly GCA_016785305.1. Classification (NCBI taxonomy): domain Eukaryota; kingdom Metazoa; phylum Chordata; class Actinopteri; order Pleuronectiformes; family Rhombosoleidae; genus Colistium; species Colistium nudipinnis. The sequence goes on from JAFBJU010000413.1 coordinate 260,334, forward strand.
TAGGCATTCCACCCGAGACTGTATTGTGTATATTTATATACAGTATGTGACAAAGACATTAAATATCTATCTACTTTCCCTCATATTCATTTTTTTGCATATATTTAACAACCAGCACTGTCACCATAACATCTCTGAGTAGGGTCAGAGGTGAGAGTTGTTTCTATATGCCAGTAACTAAATGACAGCGAACCGACAGTGAAGTCCATCGATGGCTGCTCAGTACCATAATCTCGGTTGTTTTTGATGAACACTGTGTCACTCCAACGAAAACTTTTGGCAGGTGTGTTACATTTGAAATGGCTCTTGTATGACGGCGCTGGTGACTGGTGCTCTTTTCACAGCTGTCACATGGCGAGTGCGTTTCAACCTTCCCTGAGCAAGGTAACATGAAAACACAAGAACCACAAAACAACCTAGTGTACACATGACATTCTCACTTCGACGGTGACACAAGAAAAACACCGCTCATATTCGACACGAAAGCCTCTCACGGCGTCTCCAAATGACCCCTCAGCCGTCTTTCCATTTCTGAATATTTATCATATTTTTGCATCAGACTTGTTCTTGGCAGGTTATTGCTCACAGATGTCTGCACTGCTCAGATGGCTTGAGGGGGCAGGTACCATCTGAGCTGTGTCATGGAGAGAAAGTCATTTTTTAACAGCCCCTTACACTTAGCCTAACACATAATTTCGTAGTACCAGTAAATGTGTTAATGAGACTAAATGTTTTTTCAGATAGAACAAATCTTGGCAGGCATCTGTGAATTATTCACCGGAGCTGATAAGTTATCATGTTCGTCCATGCAACCGCCAAGCAGCACTCACAGTAGCAGCGTGTCGCATAATAATTATGGCGACTTATTATTGTCCTGAAACTGGTAGATTTGGAGCGGTGAACATATTCTATAGACACCCCGGAGTAACCAGTGCGCCATCAGCAGAGATGACACAAGAAGTGAGAGTGAACTTGTTATTCAAAAGTCGAGAAAAAACAATGCCTTTTTTTTTTTTGCAACCAAAGTGATGAATGTGACAAATTAGGCTTTGTCACTGTGGATTTGTTTCCTGTTTGTGTGTCTATCCTTGACTGACTATGACAGTGTGGCAGCTGCCTGCATGCCATGTAGCAGGCATTACGGTTCCCGGAGAGAAAAACATTGCCGTGGCGTTTTGTGGCAGTTAACGGAAAAGTATGACAGAACAAAATAATTGGTCCAATATTCTGCCTCAGTTGGCGTATTGTTTAAGGATTAATATAATATATGGGACATTGAAACCCACAGTACCCGGTCGGAAGCCAGATGTTTATCCGTTTTCAGTACACAACGGTATTTGAGTATTGGTTGTGAAGGAAGTAAGGGGGTAAGAGTGAGAGGCAAACCAAGCACTTTCACAGCTCAAATGATGGCGCGCCAAAGAAAAACTGAGTTCAATTTGATTTGACGTTTATGACAGAATATGTGATAACACGTTATTAGTGCGTAATGAATCCGACATGGACACGTTATTTAAACACGGGTGGGCTTCTACATTTGGGTGTGTATGAAATAATGTTGGTTAGAATGAGGTGGATGTTGTACCAACCTGATCTCTGCTCCTCACAATAATCATTAATCTGCCCGTGGGATTCCGTCATGATCCACGTATTCATCCAGAAGGGGATCCATTTGTGTAACTGTTTATGATCCCAAGGAACTTTAATCATTAGCACCGAGCACCCATCGCCAGTTGGCATAATGTGGTCTTCAGCTGGATTTCACACTTGGAAATAAGCCCTCACTCTGTCCATCATTTCACTTGTAAAAATGACAGATGAATAATTATATAATCTCACAAGTGGTTGCAAACACAGAAATTACTTACACAAGTCGTATACACACACACACACACACGCTGAGATGTGAGATCGGATTTTTAAACATACCTCTGATGATATGTTTCTCAGCTTCATGCTGGCCACTCTTGTTGACACCCTTAAACTCTTTTTTTGTGTGCGGCCTAGCATCTATTTTTGGCTCTGGCTGTAAGTGTTCTCTGTTCCGTAGCAAGATGAATTCCCAACACGACATTAGGTTACCAGGCAACAGTCTACACTCCACCGCTTTGGTTATAATTTTCTTTGTACAGTTATGATGTTTAATAGTGAGCGACTCCGTGGCAGTCTGCCCAAAAAATGCACCGCTCTTAGCAGAACCCGTAGAGCCTGATGCTTGTCAGGCGGCACCGAGGCTGGCAGGCTATATTTAGCTGCTGCGTTCCCCTTCAAAGAGAGGAGTTCTGGGTCTGGACTTGACATTTCTCTTAGACTGGGGAGAAAATGGGTTTGGGTCGGTGAGTTTTTTTTTTTTTTTTGTGGGAGGAGGGGTGTTGACGACTGCTCAGAGGAAGGTGCCGCTCTGCAGTGGCTGCATTGTTATGTGCTCTCCGTCTTGAAAGCACAGGAAGCTTAAATGGCAGGATGAAACTAGCAATTACATGTGTCGAAATAAAGCACGGACGGGGAGGGATGTCACATAAACGTCACTGTAATGCGCACAAGCTGCCCATAGGAACAGGACGAAGCGTCTCGGGTACAAACTTTGCACCTGCACCTGTACGTGTGATGCTTTTCATGTTTCCTAATGAGTCAATGTTTCCTGTTCTTCTAAGAACAGGAACAGCGTTGTGCTCACATAACACCCGTAACACGAAATATAAAGCATATTGTCGGGTATTACTGTCAGTTACTTAAAACAAGAGGATTGAAAGCGCAACGTGTTCGGGGGAAAATACGAAATTCATGAGAAATTCGGCCGTAAAAGTAGTTTGATGTCTATTGTGAGAATCCCCGGAAGGGATCTGGCAGAGGTAAAACACGTTCGCGGGTGATGTCAGCCAAGCAAGATCATCGGTCCTGAAGTGATTGCTAAGCAGCTACGGATTCCAAAATGCAGTTTTCTTTGTCCACAAGCCTCTCGACGCCCTGGTGATCTGCCTGACTAGGTGACGTAAGGAATATGATTTATTTTGCCTCCGAGGTCTGTTTTTGGTCAGGCCCTTCTGGGTGTGCTGCATGGGTTTTGAGGTTAAACAGAGACACGAGGAGCGCGGGTCCTGGGCTCTATCTCAGTGTGTTGTCCTGAAAAAGAAATGGAAAGTCATGTTCACACCTTTTATTTATTTTGCCGTTCTTGGCCTCTGCGGCACCCGTGGAAGCGTGGCCGCACAGCAGACATTGTGCAGAACATGCGAACGAAGGCTCCAGGTGTCAGAAATCTACTCTCGGACTAAACTCAGGTTTTCCTCACTCACACTCTTGGTGTGAGTTTTTTGGTTTAGTTTATTTCTTGCAGCTAAAAGTCATTAACCTCACCTCTTTGTCCAATGCAGCTCCATTGCCTTCAAACATTGAATCATTTCTTAAACCGCAGTAATTGGTTCATCTTTTATGTTTAATCCTAATAACGCATTTTCACACATCTGCGGGTTATAAAAAAAAAAAGTCAGTGGTGTTCTTGCAGAGTTGGATCTGGTGCTGTTGGTGAACAGAGGAGCAGGTAGTGTTTGTTTGTGTTCGGAGTTATTCTCTCTCTCTCTCTCTCTGTTTAGATAGTGGGAGGATGACAGTGGCCCAGAGGGGGGGAACCTGGCTCCTGTTGCAGCTGAGACACAGAGCTTAGGTAGGTTTCACCTGGTGCTCTCAGTGTTGCTCATCCTGCTTCACTGTAGACCTGGGCTCTCTGGGGGGGGCAGGGGGAGGGGGCAGGGGGGGGGGGGGGGGGGGGGGGGGGGGGGGGGGGGGGGGCGCTGCTTCCATTAGTTTTTCACTTCCTGTCCAAATGGAGCTGGCGTGATGAATCACTTGTGTCTTTGAGAGGCCTCTTTTGCAGATGAAAAATGGCCAGCGCTAGGGTTCCTGCCTCGAGTATTTAAGATAGATTATGTGTGCTGTGCTTTTTGGCAGATTACTGCAGATTTTTTTGCAAGTCTTCCCTTCATGTGATTTTTTTTTTGGATGTGTGTGTTGGCTTTTTGCCAATCCTACACTCATCTGCCTATCTGCGTTCAGCAGGCCGACTGTCAGGTGCCCTTCGGAGCCCTACCTCAAAGCTGCTCTGTCAAATCGGCACGGTGAAATCAGTGAAGGTGATAAATGAGCTGTGCTTCAGAGTCCTTGGTATGCCGAGTCTGACGAGCAGATTGTCACTTAACTGTCCAGGGGTGGGGCCGTTATCCCTGATGGCAGAAACAGACAAGCCGCAGACTTCACAGGCCCATTGGTTCTCACTCCGTGCCATCCTTTCGGAGGGCCGAGCTGCGCTGTCATGCGTCATGCTAAACATCTCTTTGTTGTTAGCTTTCATCTGTGGGCATCTGCCACCCCTCTTGGTTCCTGTGAGTTATGGGCCCGCGAGAGGTCATGGCCGCCACCCCTCCCGACTTGGCGTGAAATGTGCAGAACAAACGGATCCAGGGATTACACAGAGATTGGACACACTGGCAGGATATCTAAGAGCGGAGCCCTCGTAAAGGTCTCGGTGGCCGGTTAGGTGTGAAAGGGTGACCAACCCATCTGTTTCCAAAACACGACATTTTTTAACCCCTTTGAGGTGACAACCTTAGAGCATACTCTCCATTCTCCCTGAGCTTTGAGTAGAATTATCTCAGCCATGCTGTTGACACCATTTAATGTTGCTTAAAAGCTACATCACAACCCCCCTTAGAATCGAATAATATATATGGAGATATATATCTATATATATATAGATATAGATATATATCTATATATATATAATAATATCTGGAAAATCAAGTTTTACCCTTTTAATGTAGATGTATTTAAAAGTACAGAATAACCTAAGTGGATGGCATCTTGTATCAGAGAGGAGACCACAAAAAAAAGAAAATGCAATGAAAGCCTTCAGTGTTTTTTTACTTTCTCTCACTTCATTAGATCTACTTGGCTCTTTTGATACTAGGAATCTCCATATCTTGCTCGGATCTTATCCAGGGTGTCAACTTCAGTCCCCCCTTTGATTTTTCACACAAGGGGGCTTCCTTTTTGCGGGAAGAAGAAAAAACAACAAGGTTGTTTCACTGACAGCTTTGAGGAGGTCGCAAAGCTGCAGCATGTATTATTTATTTGCTTGTAATTTTTTTTTTTACATGGTTTTATAAAAGAGTGAGTCAGAGCTTGTTAGTCCATGTGTTATTGAAGAGGCCGGGCTGAGAAAAAAGCCGTTTGGTTACTGGATCCCAGATGAAAGGCAGAGGTCAGGAACACTGCAGCCACTCCCAAACGCAGAGTGCCATTGCTATGAGAGCGTGTGTGTAGGAGTGTGTTGGTTTTTTAATCCATATAAATATATCTGTTTGCAGTGAGGTTGCGGAGGCTTGATTTGTATTTCTACTTTGCCTGTTTAACCTGCTTGTTGAATTTGCTGTGTTTTCTCTTCCCGGGGCCACATGCTTTTGCACAACGTTGGGCGAGTCTCACAGTATGTGTCCTCTTGGTCCTTTGCAGTAATATGTCTCGAACCCCGAGCAGTTCTTGGTTGTTTTCTACATTTTTTGGTTCCTAATCAACCTGCAGGGTGCACTGTTGCTGAAGGATGCACCAGGGGCTTTAACCCCATTGGACACTGCCCCGCAATTACAAGTCCTGCTGCCTTGGTTAGTGCTGCTCTTTCCAGTCTCAACAAAGCTTGGACGTGATTGTCGAGGCAAAATGTGAGAGAAGGAATTTCATAAAATCTGCATTATTACAACCTCTGCAATGACTCACGCCACCATGCCACAACAACTGAACACTTTGTGCAGTGGGTACAGAGGAGAGAGAGAGAGAGAGAGAGAGAGAGAGAGAGAGAGAGAGAGAGAGAGAGAGAGAGAGAGAGAGAGAGAGAGAGAGAGAGAGAGAGAGTGAGAGAGAGAGAGAGAGAGAGAGAGAGCGACAGGGAGATTTGTGAAAAACAGCATGAGCCCGAATATTCCCGACACAGAAGAATTTCCTTCGTGATTGAAGCGGCTACAGCATTACTGCTGTTTTTCTACCAAACAAGTGAGATGACCCCTGTACCATTCCTTTACCCCTCTGGGGACGGAGGAAATAGGGTTGTTGTTTGACTAGTTCAGGTGCTCTCTGAGGAATTGCAAAAGTAGAACACGATATTTATGACGTACTTGGGACTTTGTGAAGTGCAAGCCACCAACTTCCCCTGCGTACAAATACGGTAGCTCATCTGCAGGAATTAGTTGGAATATGTACAATCAAATGTTGTAAGATCCAGGAACTCAAGGTCACCCATGCAAAGTGTTGCAAAACATTAAAACAAATCCCCCCCAGGCTAATGCATATGGAGCAGGCAAGACATTAGCATTGTAGCAGAGGTGCACTGTGGGACGTTTCCTGGTGTGCATAGCACTACCTTCATAATCAGAGGAAGAGCTTTTTTTCAGAGGCATTGTTGCGTTGTAGACCTTTGAGACACCACAGGAGGAGAGTACGCCGACTGCTCTGTGGTCAAGTAAAGAAGTGTTGGCGTTGGTGGAAGTGGCTTGGACAATAAGCACCAGCCCACCCTTCCCATAGTAAACTTGATTTCCTGTTTCACTTTTGTACCAGGACCTTTAAATTCCATGAATGGATTTTTAATTTTTTTTTCCCCATTTACTGGAGACTTTAAAAGGTCATTTGCAAAATCCAGACTAGTAGTCAAGCAGTAAGCACAGTGTCTTAAAAAATGAAGCAAATCCATTGTTCATTATTCTGTGTTGCCAGGGTTGTCTTCTGGGATGCGTGTTTAAAATATTCAGGTCACTGAAATCAGATTTGTGGCTTAAGGTCTGTACTTTATCTGTAACTGGAATTTTGCCAGCGAACAAACAAGACTGAGTTTTTTTTTTCTCAAAAGCTGTGGTAATGACATAAATATATATTTTGTTATCCTATTAAAACATTAGCTCTTAGTCACTTGGGAAGGATAATGCTACGATTATCCATTCATAAACGGTCCCGACGAGCAGGATGTGGATTGGAAGGATGCCTCGGAACAGAGAACCTTTGTTTTTATTAATCCCTCAGGGATTTTCTAAGGTCAGCTAAACTTGGCTGGGTTCCATCAAAGTCACATGAGTGTGTTTGGGCTGGTGTGTCTGTGTGATAGGGATGATGCCTATGACTTCTTCAGGGCATTTCAGTGATGTAGGCTGACGAGCCACTGATGCAATGGCTCTGCACACTGTGTGTTCAGACAGAAATGCTGTTCATTGGTTAATAGCTGACTACAGTCCCAGCTGACATTAAGACTGATTTTTCCTAAGCCTTGTTGTTATTATTATTAGTGGATCAATAGCATGTGTTGCTTTGGGATGTGTTGGGCAAGGGGACAAAGTAAAACACGAAGTGAGCCTGTCGTGGTGGAACGGAGGGGAGGAAGCAGCACAACAATATGGTCCATTTGACACAAACATTGAATCAATGGTTTCCAACAGAGATGATGCACATTGATCCGTAAAAAAACAGGGCGCTGCCCTCTGTTTCCAGTTGGCTTTTGTGCTCCCCGTCTATTTTTAGAAAGCCCATGGCAGCAGATGAAGGCAGGGCATCAGGGACCTATTGAAAGTTAGAAAGTAAACTGACCTCAAGGTCAGCGCACAATAAGGGGACGCTTTGAAATTGTGTTTTTGACATTTTGGAACGCTGTTCTAGTTCGGCCCGTCTCTCTCATCTCTGTCGGAAGGATAGTTCACCGCAAATGAATGAACACATTTTTCAAGAGTTTCCTATTTTTTTTTCGGGGCGTATTTGTTGATTCACTTCTCCCTTTGAATAGTATCTCAGCCGTTCGCATGGGACATCGAGAAAAACACATAAACCTGCATGGGCTCCATTGAACTATGTTATCACTAGCTGCAATGCAAAAAAAAGTTTTGCTGGCAGTGTTTCAAGATCAAGTACAAAACACGGCCGCCTTTAGATGCTTTTTTTCATGTTATTGGATCCAACCTGTTAAGTGCATCATTCTATATCACCCTGAAAGTCCGACAGGAAGTACCACAGGATGCCAGACAGAGTAACCCAATAAAAGCAGGAGCGCCCAAATCATTAGCAGGGGGAACGCACTCGCCTAACACATCCAGATTTACAGGCTGATTGGATTTTACCGTCAAATGCACAGTTATAGTGCCTTTGTGCTTTTAGGAGACTGACCGCAAGGTACGCGGAAAAACGGCCCGGTCAAAGGGACAAAGCTTTGGCCGGTAGAAAAATAGCAACGCATGGGCTCGTTGCTTCGCTCACTCAAGTGACCCTAGGAACTCTTCCACAGTTAGCAGTGGTGACTCATCGGGGGCTGATGTAAGTAAGATGGCAGACATTGAGGTAATTGGTGTGGAGAGGTAATTTCCCTCCTGTGCCAGGGCTGCCCTCGGAGCCGCGGGGTGGCCACCGGGGACCAGGAGGAGCGTGGTTACGTCTGAAGTGGCTGTTGGTATGAGGCCCCTCTCTGGGGGAGAAACTCGTCTCCTGACTGGCCGCATGAGCACCTGACGCACACATCCGCCGCAGCCCTCCCGGGGCGGCATGATGAAACCGCACACACACACACACAGACAGGAAGGGTGAGCATCAGGGGGGAAGGCAGAGAATGAGTTCCATAACAACAGATTCTAATAAACATTTATCAATAAAGCTCATGCGTTCGTCGGCTAAAGGATTCACTCTGTGATGGGTTTATTTTACAATAGATATCACCACCACCACCACCCCACCCCATGGGGGGCTTTGAAGTTCAGAGAACACGGAACAACAAAACACGGCTGATTCATTCCCTCCCACGCACGGATCATCTGCCATTAAGGGGAACAAAACATTTTCAAAGCCAAATCAAATTAGTTGTAATATCTGTCGCAACACTTAAGTTGGGCTCCCTTCCTTCTCCAGTCTGCCTCCCTGCTGGGTTTCATCATGCACAGTGTGTCACAAGGCAGCAGCGCCATGGTGATTAAGCCACCAAACTTTGCGAGTTGATTTGGGAACTGGTACAGTAATTGTGGTGCTGCGAGTAGTAAAAAAAAAACAAAAAAAAAAACACACCAGTCTCCAGGTTATGACCACAGTTTCTTGAAATAGAACGGAAAGAGCTGAAGCACCATAGCAGGAAGTATCTCTTTGTTATATTCATAGTCCCCATAGATACTTTGAATTGACTACGATGGAGTAAACAACATAACAGCGGCGTGTGTGGATGGATGCGTGTGTATTCGTGTTTTGTTGTTCTGACTGACAACTCGTGCTCTTTCAAAATAGGTTGTAATGGCCTTTGAATTAAATTTGGAAAGTGCCAGGGGCACTTCGCTGCTCCGGCCCACTCGTTCCCTCATGTCCAATATTCCCCCACTCCGCGTCGGTGCTCTGATGTCAAAACATACCCACATGCACGCACGCGGACACACACAGAGTTTGTGTTTGATACAAGGGAGGTGACAGTGAGTTGAGCCCCGGCCCCCGGAGAGCCGAGCGGAGTGGCTCTCTAGCAGGGACGCTGACGTTCACACTTAAATGCTTTAATAGGACTAAAGTAGACAAAGGCCGCCAGTGACGCAGTAGGAGCTATAATGGGCCTGCCACATTGCAGGTTTACTGGACCCTGCCTATTGGACAGAGCTATTTCCAATTCAACAATCCCTTATCAGCCGCAGGAAGCGACTTCTAAATAAAAGGTGTAGGCTTATCTCCGCTAACTTGTCCTACTGAAATGTCACCGTTTATTTCTTTCCCTTTTTTTCAAGAGCAGGTTGCTGGGGCAGGTTGACCAAGGGTACCGGGTACTAATTATTTACAATTGCAGAGCAATTTGTTTGATAAAGACCCAAAGTAAAAGTCCAAATCGGTGCACAACATTTAGTAAACAGCCACATTTGCAACAATAATTCAATAACATGGCCCTAAATGAAACACACTTCAATATAAATATCTTGGTATTAAATAACAAACTGTCTGATTAATGCGTAACATAGTGGTGGCTTGGCGCAGTCTTAGTTCGGCAGTAGTTCTTCCGCTGCCATTGTGCAATTGTGAACATGCACAGGAGCCGGCATAGTGCAAGACACAAACTTTTAAATTTAGTAGCTGCTCAGATTGCAGGCAGAACCACTTTGTCATGCCATATAAATAGGAATTCCATGGTCACCGTAACTGCCATTCATGTGACAGCCTTGCTTCCTCTTTTGATCAATTGTGCCTCAGCCCGTGTTGGGGTCAGCCCACAGAGAGCATGTCTGCTCTGACGGATACTGTGACAGATGGAGCTCTGGGTCTTTAGCCATCATTACCTTGGACTTGAAAGCTTGTTATCTCTCGCGCCATCTTATCCTACTTGAATGCCAAAGCTAATTCACCAAAATCAGGAGATGGCTGAATCTGTAATGTGTCTCCAAGGGGAGATGTTGGTTATTGTTGATCGTTTGTTGTTTTGTTTTTTTAATCCTTTCTTTCTGCTGTTATGCGACGTAGACTAAGGAAAAAGAAAATGCAAATTTTATTTTCGTAATATGTATATACGTATTCACGGTCCCCCGCTTGCCTCTGTTTATGAGTTGCACAACATAAATCATCCATTCGTCCGAGAGTTGTTTTATGTCTGGGGCGAGCCTGCAAGCTGTGCATTTCCTTCTTGGCTCCTTGGTTGTGCTGTGATAAAAGGATGGAGGGGTTAAATGTTTGTCCAGCTGAAACAACACAGTAAAACTCCTTCCCTGTGTCTCTGTAGCCCAGTCGTCAGAGCTCGGCGCCTAAAAATAGCCGCGCTGGCTCCACGCCCCTGGCTGGGGGACAGGTCAAATTATGAAGGAAGATGAAAAATTTAAAGGCACAGGCGGCTTGGCCACAAACCCACGCCTACGTCAGCGGTCGGGTTGAACAGTTGACTTGACTTTTATGGGCTGTAGTCAGATTATATTTACCAGGGGTTTTGGCCAGTTTGGGATGTAATATTAATCGGGGGGGGGGGGGGGGGGTTCCTCCTCCTTTGCATCTATGGGGGGGGGGGGGGGGGGGGGGGGGAGTCCTACTATGTAGCTACTTGGGGCCGAAAGTTGTGTGTTCTTTGTGGGTATGAATATGTGTACTGTTGTGTGTTATTTTCTCAGGTCCAGCAGTAAAGCGGTGTCGAGGGTATTTCAAGGAAATGGGGTGTGTAATCCTGGAGTGGTGTTCTTGACACAGTGTGCGAGGTTTATGTAATTACGATCATGCAGTTGTGGCATCTTACAGTTGGCTTTCTTGGCTAGGTAGCCGAAAGCATGCTTCCTGAGCAGCGGCACTGCCCTGGATACACACTGAACCCCACACATACAGACACAAACACACACACACACATCGAGCTAATGCAGTGAGGTCACACAGTGTTCCTTTGGTGTCTCATCTGACCAAACTCCTCTTGTCAGATTTAAACACAGAGCCAGTGCGTTTTGGTTATATACACATGTATCATTGTGTTGTTGGTTTTTTTTGTGCTACCAAGACATGTATTTTCATGTTTTGTTCATCACATAAAAGGCAACGGCCATTTTTAAGGCTGCTCTATATGTGGCTCCGCTACTCACATCAAGGCAAAAACAGGATCATTCCATCCATGTACCTGAGAGAGCAAGATGAAGACATAAATAGAGTGTGTGAGAGAGTGGGTTCAACAGATCAGATAGGGGAGAGATAGAGGAATCAAGCCTCCATCTGCAGAGAGGGAGTCAGGAGACGTGCCTTCTGGCAGGAGCTGAAGAAGACAGCTGTGTTTGGTGTGGTATTTTTAAACGCATCAATGCTGCTCCAATCCCCGTGCCTCGCCTGACCTATTTTTAGCCAGGGCTGGCCATTGTTCTATTTCTGTCACCTGTGGGCCACGCAGTTGTTGATTCACATGCAAATGAAGCTCGCGCCCTCCCCGGCTTGCGTTGCCGCCTCGGCGAGGTGCTCAGTACGTGGTGCACCGCTTTCCTAGCCACCCGGCTGTGCGCTTTCTCCCCACACTCCTCCTCCTCTGCTCAGGCACTTTGCTGAGGAGAGAAACAGGGCGAGAGGCAGATAAGAAACACTGTGTTAGGGTTTGGACCAGATTAAGGCAGGGCACGGGGAGCCTGCGGAGGGAGAGAGAGAGAGAGAGAGAGAGAGAGAGCGAGAGAGAGAGAGAGTGTGTGTGTGTTCAGTGTGTGTTATTGCTCCACGGTGAGGGCTGTTTCCTCAGAGGAGGAGGCAGAGAGTTGCCTGTTGTCGTGGTCTCTCCCCTGAGTGGCTGAGGGGTGGCTCTTGGTGACAGGAAACGCAGGGCTTGCCATGAGACCTGAGCGCTGAGTGGAGTATGCTGCAGACGATTTACGAGGGCGAGTCAAGTTTCTCCACAACAGAAGGGCGCGTTGGACCCCAGCAGCTCCCCGACCACGGCAAGATGCACAACGTGAACAACTCAGGTGATCACACAGCCCGGTGTCTCCACTCCCCCTGAGGATTTTTTTTATTTTCCCTTTTTTTTTCTTTTTTTTTTTTTCTTTTTTTGTGCCATCCTTCATTTCTTTCTTCTTTTTTTTCCCTCTCTCTTCCTTTGCATTCCTGCCCCTGTCCTTTTCTCTCTGCTACTGCTGAATCCTTTCCCACTTCTATCCTATCTCACATGCTCTGTGCCTCTCTCTCTCTCTCTCTGTCTCTCTCTCTCACACTCACACATTCACTCTCTCCCTCTCTCACATACTCTCAACTCTGTGCGCTCAGCTGGTCTCCCATTCTGTGTGAAAAGGGAACTCAGACCCCCTCAGCACAGCAACGTGGTAGGATCAGGCACTTCTTCCTGAATCAAGGTATTTAACTCTCTCGTGTTGAAACGCGCTGCTTTGTGACTTGTGCTTCTCAGAGGCTCGGCCGCTCGAATCTCTGCTTAAAAGAATGTCTTGTGACGGGAGAAAAAGTTCGTTTATCGGCGTTTGTCCGACATGCAAAAGAAGTGGTGTTTTTCTCCCAAAAAAGAAGGTAATGTGCTCACACTATTTGCCATGCTCTCCTCGCCTGAAATGAGTCACTGTGAATATGAAAGGGGTGTTGTGTTTTTGCGAGCTTCCATGTCAGCGTGCACTTTTCAGGGAACAGGAAAAACCGGGAGAGAAATACCGAGGGGACAACTGAAAGGTTTCTCTCAGGATATTTGCCACAGACATTGACGGCTCTATTTCTGGCCTCAGAATTGAATTGAAAGAGTACGTGGCTGACATCAGCATGAGTAACGTCTATTCACTGTATTGACGAAGGATGAGTCACACCTAACTTGCTTTGATTGGGTTTTTTTGTTTGTTTGTTTTAGACCGTGGCTATTGATAAACTGTGAAACGTCTCTCTATATTAGTTTAAAGTGGATGCATTGTGTTGTGTGAACACAATGTCATGTGGGCCGTTCCAAAGACTGCATGATGACAACGTGCAGATGGAGTCATGTGAGCGCTAAATTTACTGAAAAAGACGTGAACAGTGAGTTGTCCCTACTGTATCTACAGTCAGCCAAAAACAAGTGGGAGAAAATATCTTTTTTTCACCATTTCAACTCAAAATATAACTTAAATCTCCATAAAGCAAACTAAGGCACAGCCTGAAGTCTGGCTTCAGGCTGCGCCTGCCAGACTGAAAACATCTCCCGGCGGTGGGCTAAACGTGAGGAGATTTGAAAAATAAGACGGCAGGATGACGGGGAGATGACACATTCCGTCTCTGTCAATAGAACAGGTCATTTGACCATCCGGCTGCACTGTGCTCACAGCCTGTGAACCAAACAACAGCCCTAACCGAGAGCCTGAATGCGGACTCCTCGCTTATTCTGTGGGTCAGCTATTCTTAGGTGAGTTATTTCCAGCTTATGGCATTAGCCTGCTAAGATTAGGCGTCTGTGCGTTATCGTTCCATCTCGGCGTGCTCCTGATATAACACTAGTTCGGAACATACACACGTGTGTGTGTGTATATGTATATATATATACACACACACACACACACACGCACACCCACACAATGTGTATATATATATATATATATATATAGGGAGAAACATTTTGCCTGTTTAATTTGATCCTTCCACTTCATTGTAAATGTGTCACCTGACAGTGACCAACCTTATCCGTGTGAAATGCTGCACCGCGAGGATTTGTGTGATTTTGTGTAAGTGTCGTTCGAAGGCCAACGCATTCCCTTTAAGGGGATTATAATCAGGCTTTTAGTATATTGATCTTTTGTCCTGGGTACCTTTGGTCAAGGCATCCTTTGGTCAGATAGATACAAAGTTTGTGCATTGTAAATAGATCTTGACATTTATACCACGCTCCACTCCGCTGCTGTTACATTTCAAGCAGATCCTGCAAATAAAAGGGCATAATGCTTTGATTTGTGTCAGTGACAATACAGTTCTGACAAACACAGCCCTCAGGTGGGCTCTCCAACAAGTGAAACCTAATTAGCTCCCCCCGCGTGCAAAATATCACGTCAAATATCGTGCGAGCTCCCTTCAATAGGGACCTTCGCACAGCAACAATGCTGAACCTTTCAAGTCCTCTCGTCTGTAGCCTGTATCTGTTTACCATTTGTGTTTCAAGTGCTCACTGCTCGGAAGCGCATGCAAAATAATACAGCTGAAATGAGATTTTGCTTCAGTATTGCTTTCATTATTGCTCATAATAAGAGTGAAGTAACATATGATTTAAAACCATCATTATTAGCCTAGTAAAGAGCATGTTAAACAAAAAATACATCATAACACATGCTACTTTTATATGAGACAGTTTGGCATGGTGGCTGGCCATGCAGTGACCCGGTGGTCCAGCTCAGCCCTCTTTGTTAGCAGATAGCCTGCGAGTCGCAAGTCTCTGGCTCAGCTGCAAGGACGAGCCTGAGTCTTAAAAATAAAGACCTGTTTCCTGCTTTAGACATGCCAGCTGCTCAAAATAACAAGGCACTTAATGAGAGACCCAGCACCACATTGCAGCTCGAAGCATCAGCTTATTTTTGCCCTCAAACATCTTCTGTATCTGTGCTTCTATTTATACTGGCAGACAGGGAATTTAGATCAACAACCGTCTCAATGGCACCCCGAATGCTCGCAACATACATGTCTGCAGTGTTAACACTGCGTGTCACTATGTTGACTGCTAACTGGCTTGTCGGTAATAAAATATACACTCAAGACGATCTATGGTCAGTGCCGCGTGGGGTTGAGACTCTTGAGACACACTTTCTCGGTAACACCAGTGTTCAAGATTGAACTTCGTGTTCATTTTAGGCTCAATTGAACTGGTCTTAAATTTTTAAAGCAGGTAGCCATATTTAACGGTATTTACGGAGCTAATTTGCATAATGGGGAAAAAATTCAACTAGGAATAGCAGCTCATTGGATGCTATTATATAAATATCAAGTAATTCATATTTTTCCTGGTGAACATTTACCCTCACAGTGCATGTGTTATAATTGATGAAATTATATTATATTATTCATTTGGTTACCCAGACTTTTTAGGTGTAGAAATAGCCGCACCATTTATATTTGTCACCATTGTTGACATATTAATATATCCTTTCTCGCATCAGTTGTCAATTTAGGTGTTGGTGGGTTGGCAAAAAAAAAATATATATATATATATATTGTGGAAATGTGACGGTGATTTTGAAAACTGGTCCGACGCGAGTCTGCGACTTAAGTTGGTAATATTTTGCCGTGTGTATTTCTGTAGTGCAGACACCTCACATGATACAGCAATGTCACTGGTGATGAGCGTCCATCCTCCCTCCAGGGTGGGACTGAGGCGAAAAAAAAAAAAGAAGCAAAAAAGAGACTGCCATCCAACATCTCAAATTAAGGCTGTGATTGTCACTCGGACAACCACTAAGGCTAATGAGAGGCATATCAGTTATAGAAATAAACACTTTGGGAACAGTGGCGGTGCAACGCTGCTGTGGCACTGTGGTCGCAGGCCATGAGTCACACAATCCCCCCTTGGCAGGCCCTCCGCGGGGAGGAATTTGGGCATGGGGCAGGGTGCTTGTTGCACCCTCGTGCTAAAAACAAATTTGGGACCTGTCATTCATAAATCTCTTGTTTACCAGTGCCTAGAGACACTTCTGTGTGCTATCTACCAATCAGCTTGCACCAACCTTTTGCCCCGAAAAAAATAAAAATAATAATTATAATCTTATCGCGGCTCATGATCGCCAAGTGGCAGGCTATTCTTTGAACGTGATGATTTCAGTATTGACCCCAAAGCACACTGCGCTTTTTATTTTATTTATTTTTGCCCGTGTTAAACCGAGCGTGCGGCCTCACAACTGTGACAGTCTTTCGCACATTGTCTATATTAAGACCCCGCTCAGAAAAGCGTTTATATTTAGCCCTAGTTACTGGTAGTTCTGTATTCTCCTCTGCCTGGGGAGTATTTTTGTCGTACAGAAAAAGTAGATTTCATTTTCAGTTCGATTTGGGGTGCGTTTGACTCGCATTTATCGTCTGTTAATTTGACACATTTTTTACTTCTTCCGGGAGTTTCAATCAGCATGAAAAGAATGCCAATGTAATGCAGGTAATAAATTATACATTGGGTAGAGGCTTCGGTGGAGCTCGAACAATGTATAGCTACCTCTCGGACCTTATTATGTTCCCTCAACACCGTCATTCCATCCAGCGTTATGCTCGCTGACACACAGAGCGGACAAGAATAGAACAGGCCCATGAGGCCGTCGTGGTTTCCTCAAGGGCCATTTCACACAGGCTTGGTTATCAAAGGTTGCTTAGGCTTCCACACTCCTCCTCCTGGTCACATCCTGTGAAACCAAGGCCTGCGATTTTCTGCTGGAGGCTCAGCTTGGTGTGCCGATCAAAGTGGAGATGCCTAATGCCAGTCGCAGTGCGGGTACAGAATGAAATATGAGATAAATGATGTATCGCGGGGGCGAATTCTCCAAGGCGGAAGGTGGATTATTATTATTTATAATTTGTTTTACTATATTTAGGTCCATTAGGAATAAGTATCACTAAGGCTGCCTGACTCTGTGAGTCCTTCGGTGGTTCACAGGTTCACGGCTGCCCCAGCAGTGCCCGCCACAAAAGAGACCTTTGTCAGGTACTTAGAAGCTGAGATTAATATTCCCTGTCAGGAGAGAAGGGTCTGTGCTACAGGTGCCTGTTCTGGGCCTGCCTCTGTCAGTAGATTTGAGCTGTTTTTAGAACACAGAGAGAAAAATTACAGCACGAGGAGTCCCCCGTAGCTGTCTTCTCTCTTTGAACGTGTTTTTTTTTTTTTTTTTTTAAGACAACTCATCATATCACTTGGCCACTGGATGTCTTCAGAGTATATGTGTGTGTGTGTGTGTGTTGAGAAGGGTTTTCTAATGTGTTCCCTCTCTGTCTCTTTCTGCTGGGGACTCCTTTCTTATATAAGAGCAGATAAAGCTGATATAATAGTCAACATGTCACATTGCCACTGCAGGCAGGCGATGACATGCGGTGAGACTCGATATCTGCAGGATGGGGAGACGTAATTATGTCGCCAGCGTTGCCATGGCAGCGGCAAGTTAGGGTGGTGGATACTAGGGTGTGGGGGTTGTCACAGACCAGGATTGCGCCACTTGCTTTTATGTTTCTATTTATAATCATCACCGCCACATACACATGGAATGGTGGCAATGAAAAACAGGCTGCATGGCAAAACAAATGGGCGCCACTGTGCTCACAGCTCCAGTGAACATTAGGGCATTGCATCCTGATTGATGGCTACACCCAGTGTTGCTGCTTCTTTTAATATAGCTATTCCATTATAGTTTATGGGGATAAACACAAGGCAGGACAAACACAGGAATGCTTATGGGAACGTATGAAGTGCAATGTGTCACTTTTCTCTCGTGCTTCCACAGAGCAGGTGGCGAAGTAACATTGCTTGTTTTTGTTCTCTTAAATGTGACCCCTTGAGAAGATTAAGGCAACAAATGCGCTCAATAAATCTCCCTCCAGCCCCTGGAATTTTAAGCAGGCTTGAATATTTCTCAGGTCTCAAAATCAATGCAACATTGTACAGTCTGGACCATAGTTCCCCCTCCTTCGATGTCGCACCATCTTCAGTGTCACTGATTGGTCATTTCATTTTTTGAAGAATTGGACAATTTCTGAACGACTAACCGAATTCATTCATTTCAAAGTTGATCAACGGTGTGATTCTGTAAAGAAAAAACAAGTACTGCCTCAGCCTGCTGAAAAATTCAGCTGGATTCAAAGAGAAATATTGTACAATTACTAATCATCCTCTGTGGAGCTGAGTGATGAAGTAGCCCTGTCTCTGTTGTTCTTAACTGCAAATCGATTTTCTCTGTGGAACGGGCTATATATAGCGTTTGGAGACCAAAGGGATGCCCTCTCACTTTGTATCTGGCAATTATTTGTAGTGGAGGTAGTTGTCAAAGACAAAGGCAGCTCTTATCAGTGAATAAATTGCGGCACCTGTGTTCAGGAACAGAGATGGAAACGTCAGACTACAATGAATTCATAAACACGTGCAGATTCATAAACTACTGTGCCTTAAATCATTCATGTTAGGAAGTGATGTCTTAATGACGCTGACCTGAGAATGGCCTTTATTTATTTATCAAACAGTGGAAAGATAGGATTTATCAAAAAAAATACATACAGTATATCATTGCAGGTTTCTGAGGATCACAGGAAGGATTTGCTTTTCATTTCTGAGCTTTCATTTACTCCCTCTTTCATGTTTTGTTTTTTCACTTTTAAATCACTTTATAGATTTTTTTCCTTTCCCCTCCTAAAATGCGCTTTGCTCTGCAGCAATATTTACACTATGCACCGCCACTTCCGGTTGTCTCTAAATGTAAAGTTGCAATTAGAAACTAATAAATCTTTTTTCTCTCTCTCCCTCTCTCTCTCTCTCTCTCTCTCTCTGCTCTCCCCTCCATGGACCTCAGTGGACATTAAGCCTGAGGTGCCGTTGACTGTGGAGCCCTTATCTCCTTTGGACCTGCGCACAGATCTGAGGATGCTGGGGCCAGGCTCGGACCCAGGCATGTGGGAGAGGCAGCTGCAGCAGGAGCTGCTGCTCATCCAGAAGCAGCAGCAGATCCAGAAGCAGCTACTGATCAGCGAGTTCCAGAAGCAGCATGAGAAGCTGACCCGTCAGCACCAGGCTCAGCTCCAGGAGCACCTTAAGGTCAGTGTCGCGCCGAACAGATGTACGGGGAGGACAGCACAGCAGCAGCGCGCGCTGGAACAGCACAACACCGCAGTTTGCAAACGCAGCGTGGCATTTTGCAGATCAGTACAAAACATTATGTCTCAGGATGACATTACAGAGTGCGGAAAATAAGGAAACTCAGCACAGCAAGGCGGGGTGGGGTGTTGAGCAATACATTAAGGCCCAGCATGAGTTGTGTTTTCACAGACGTGTACAGAATAGTTTGTCGCGGCAGAAGTTCATGGAAGCCATATATATATATATATATATATATATATTTATCAGTGTGCTCCATGCTGACTTGAGGCCTGCATGTTTCCCCAGCTCCAGCAGGAGCTCCAGGCAATGAAACAGCAGCAGGAACTTGCTGAGAAGGAGCGTCGTCTGGAGCAGCAGCAGCAGCAGCAGCAGCAGAACCAGCAGGAGAAGGAGCAGGAGAGGCATCGGAGAGAGCAGCACGTCTCCAGCCTGAGCCTCAGGGGCAAGGAGCGATCCAGAGAGAGTAAGAGCTCGGCACCACCATCATCACATTCTCTTTACCACCATGGGGTGGAATTAGAGATGTTCAGGGCCCCGGGGGCGAAAGCAAGCGCGGGGCTCTGAAACCATAACCCCACAAGCTTTTCAATCATTCTTAATGCATTGCCTCAGAGTGGCGCCTGAGCAAAGTCTGCGTGTAGCAGATAAACTGGAATGGTTTCCTGTTGCTGAATGCTGCAGTTATTTAAAAAAAATGGAGAACTCGCACACAGAGAGATGCACATATTGTCATCATTATGATGATTTGCTAATATCCAGTCATCCTTTCGCTGGGAAGATTATCGATGAGGAATTGCAGCTGCTAAAGCTCTCGGAGCTCTGTGGCGTTGACGCGCTGCCAGCTCCAAAAAAAACCCCAAAACAACGGGCATGCGATTGGACAATGTTTTTATTTTCCTTTTATAGCTTCCCATACAACAACCAGTAATTAATTAAGGATAATAGCCATCAAGCCATACGTTGGGATCGCAGCCAAGGTCCACAATAGCCTTTGTTGAGACACTTGCAATGATCAAGGCATGAAATTGTATTATAGTGTTGTTATGTGATTAAAAAGGGTGTTTTTAATTACTGTATTTGTGTGCCATCTGGCAGCACTCTAAGGCTACCTATTGTCCCTGACCGGGACTGATGGCACTCTGAGTTGGATCATATTCAGCAGTAAAGCTGTGTGGTAAAATATTAATGTACAGTAAATCGTACTCTGTGCGTGTGGCACTAAATCTGCTTTTGGAAACGAGGCGTGCCAATATTAGACCTAACTGTCCCGGAGGGCGTCTGGTAACAGGGCAACCAGCAAAATCAACTATCTTCATAAACGGAAATATCGAAAGATGTAGGGAGGAGGATGCGGACACGGTACTTAAGTGATAAATTTATCTGGTGACATAAGGTGGGCCGGTGACATTTAAGATCAGAATCTAAGGGGAACATATCTTTCAGTAGCCCGATGGAAATAGAATCGGATCAAGTGTTCCATATCTGTTTTTACCTTAAAGCTAATAATAGATTAGATTTAGTACTTGGACAGGTCGGGTCATTTGAACCTGCAACTGCAACCCACCGGTGGGAAAGAACATCCCTCGGCAGTATCACTGCAGCAGCTTGAAACAAACATAGTGCTCTCGGACCACTAGGGGGAGATCTCCCTACATTAGATGCGGATTCTCGGGAAGCGAGAACCAACTCTTTCGGAAGAGTTTGGAGAAGGCGAACAAAAAAAGAAAATGGGCAATTTAGGTCAGCTTGGAATTCCTGCCATAATTTAAATGTGAAGTGGGTAAACGGATGAGGAAATCTCCCGTTACAGTAGGGTAAAATGAGATATTTTAATATTATACAGGCAACAATATTCCATCATGCTTCATAGCCCTAGGGTGACCCCAATCCCGTTGGTTCTGTCTTCTGGTCTCACAGGTGCAGCGGCCAGCACCGAGGTGAAGCAGAAACTCCAAGAGTTTCTGTTGAGCAAATCGGCCAAGGACCCCATCGGACCTGGAGCCGGCCATTCTTTCATCCAGCACCCCAAACTCTGGTACACGTAAGTACGACAGATGCGCATATTATAGTTCTTAAGTGAAATAGAAACATTACGTGGTCAAATTGTCGCATTGTTTTAAAACATATATGTATTGTGATGTCACTTTGTGTGATCAGGTCTTCTCACCACACATCACTGGACCAAAGCTCTCCCCCTCTGGGCGGCACTTCCCCCACCTGCCATTACATGCTGCCATCCCCCATAGAGAGCAAGGACGACTTCCCCTTGAGGAAGACAGGTTTGCTAATTTGCACACACACACACACACACACACACACACACACACACACACACACACACACACACACTCACACTCACTCACTCACACACACAGAAACGATTGCACATAGATTCGCATTCATATATCAATACATGAGACACACTGTTGTTAGGTAAACAGGATTCAGCGTGGGTGTTTTGGATGTAGGCATATATTTTTTTATTTACCAGCGGCTCATTAATGCAGCGAGTGGCCTTTTGGGCCTTGTCAATCAAACGGTCGGCGTACCCAGTGAGCACTTCCTGAGGTTACCGATGACCTGCTAATGACATCGGTTAGGCTCACTGTGACCCCTGCTCCTTCCTCATTCCTCCAGGGCTCAAAACTTTCATAAGAGGCGACGCATGCCAGGAAAGAAACTTTAACCTTCCCTATTCCTATTTGGATTAGTCTAAAACACACCAGCTGAACACGGCCAGCAACACTGTTTAATTGTGTTTTCGCTTCACAAGTTACATTTTTAATTACTGCTGTTTGTACTGAAACTACTTTGCCATTATTTAAAAAGAACCACATTTGTCCCTATGTTACAATAATAAACCAAGTTGCGGGGCCTCTTTGAGCTGTTTAGCGGTGAATGAGAGAATTAAAGCCGATTCATTTCTCCTGAGTTATGGGCTTGAAAAACTATTTTGAAAAGACGCAGGTCTCCACCAAAAAGCAGCTCAGGTTTGTTGGTTTAGAGTTTGAGGAACCCTTTGGGGATGACTGTGTAAATAAGAGTAATTCCTGGCTTCTCATGGTTTGCTGGAGCACAAGTGCTCGCCAAACTGAAAATCTTCATAATTCGACAGTGAGGTCACCAAATTGCATTATGATCTTTTCCCTTCGGTGTCTCTTGTAATTACGCTGGAAAACAATTATACTTGTGGAGTTATTTAACTACAGGCCTGCCATGTTTTGTGTTTATACAATTTGGAGATCAGGCAGAGGAATTATATCGTGTAAATTAAAGTAACTGCCTGGCAAGGATAAATATTAGAAAGGTAAATGAAAGCTTTGGCCGTTTTTTATTTATTGTAATCACTTTAAATCATACCATTTTCAAACATAAATATCTCCTCTGAAGATAAATATTTACATCTCTGAAACGTACCTTTGGAGTCACAAGGTAAGACGTTGCCTCACAACTGTAATAACCAGTTGAATCTAAAAGAGAGACCACTTATGGAAGTGTTGTTTGCATTTCCCTCTGAATGTAAAAAGGCTCAGACGTGACATTATCGCCCTTCGCCTCCTGATTTAATCATCTCCCCGTGGCTGTGCCGGAATCCTTTGCACCGATATAACTATTTCTTGCTCTTTGGATTCCTGAATCTATATGTGGTCATTTCCTGCTCAGGCTTTCCTCCCCCACTTCCTGTCTGTCTTCATTAAAGTCCTCGGCAAGAGCTCGGCACGCGAGGGGGGACACACACGCACAAAGGTGGTGTTGTTCTCCCAGCCACTGGCCGACGCTGATAGCTGATTGGCAGGTGTTGCAGAGTTGGGACTGGCACAGGCAGGATGGACCTGGACGGGCCTGTTTGTTTAAGCAAAGATAGCTCTCTCAAAACAAAGTGGAGATGACTCAGATGCTCCACGTTAGAGAGACCCACTGCTTCGTTTGGCCAGAGGGCAAAGAGTCATCTTTTCTTGGTTGAGTTTGAGGTTCACACTGCATAACGTATAAAATGTGGAAGACTTGTGGAAGGCGCACAGTAATTCCGTTTCCAAGGCCTAAATAGTCAGTTCTGGTTTCAGTTTCAGAATATGCATTTTATTGAAGTAAGCTTAATGAATGTATATAATTTCCCCTGGAAATAAGACATAATGAGTACATGTTTTGCTCGTCCCACTCAAAGTTTATAATATAATTGGCTTTGAAATGCAGTACAAAAAAAACGAATACAAATATTTTTATCATATGAGAGTTTCAATAATGAACAAGCTCTAAAATTGTAAATACATAAATTGAGCCCTACTATTAGCTGTCACATTAACAGTAGAATAAGCCTTATATACACAGATCAGCTTTGATCAGATCACCTTTGGCTTAATTTGCGTCATTCATGTCGTTTACTCAGTGTATATCCTCCTCGTCTCACTTCCAGCAAGGAGAATAGGCCGGACCAAGGCCGCGCCGTAGTCTGTGCCCAGAATAGTCGCGGCTTAGCAGGAAGACGCGCAACGCCCTCTCTGGTCTTGACCCAGTTACCAAATCGGTGCTTTCGGCAGGTGCAGGAAAGATTTACAGAAATATTCCGACAAAGGTAAAACTGTAAAGTCCTAAGCGTATCGAAGTAGGGTTTGTGCAGACGCTCCTTTCGCTAAGAATATAATAAGATCCTCTTGTTCATCAGAAATAAACGAATTGCACTTTGGTATAAAATGCCTTACCAATGAGAAACTGGAACAATGAAAAAAAAAAAAGAAAGGGTCATACTGTGAGGTTAGAGTAACTAGCAACCGGCGAGCATTCATTCCTTCATTTGAACCACAGTTTACATAAGAAAATATTAAGTAAAATGAGCGGCCGGCCCCCGTGTGTCCAAAATACACACCTCGGCTTTCCACAACCAGCTCTCCAGGTCCAGGCTCTAATGGACACCGACACTCACAGTGGCAGCAGAGTTCAAATTTTGATGAAGTGGAGATAGTATGACACGTTCACTGGCCAAACCTTTAGCCCTGCAGCACCACTTTTAAACGTAATAAGGTGATTGATTTATGACTCTGGTACATTGCAGGCATTACTGTATGTTTTCGTTAAACGGAGAAGCCGGAGAAGTGACCCAGGTGTTGGGTGTGTATCCGTTGCCTCCTGTTGCACCGCGCACCAGGGCTTTTTTTTTTTTTCTACCCCCCCCCCTCCCCCCATAGAGACCAGTGAGAAAGTGTTTGTTCCTGTGCTGCTGTCTGGCGTTCCCGTGGCGACCAATTGGGATGCGTAGCTTGGTGGCAGCAAGTGTGTAAAAATAGAAAGCAATCAAGGCAGCGGGGCGTGAAGCAGATTCATACGACTCCCAACAGCGTTTGCTCTCCATTTATCTCTCCTGCCTCCTTTCTTCCTCCCTCGCTCTCTTTCATTCTACCTCACACCCACAGGATTAGAGGTCTGTGCCACGTATTAGGGAAGAGGGTTTTGCTGCTTTTGACGAAAGCCAGAAATAGCAGCATCTGGCCCACTCTCCTGAGCTGTGCCCCCATGGCTCCCCCCCAAGTGCACCCACGTAATAGCCCCCACTTCCGTGTGTATCGCTGTGTGTTAGACACATTGCAGGAGACCCATTTAATTATTGATTGGAACTAAATAATTGAAGCAGGTTAGGTATTGTGTAACGGCCGGTTTACACAACTTCCACACGGCTTTGTGCTCTGGCGTTCGTCAAAGGATCTACTCTGCTTGTTTATTTAGGTGTGGCGGGATTAAATGTCCAAAGGGTTGATGGGAAGTCCACATCGGACATGCTGACCCAGTGGCTCGGTGTTACCGCGACTAGACAAGAGCACGACCCAACTGTCAGACACCAAATCATTTACTTGCATTTTCATAACTAATGTTTACAATATTCATAATTCATTATTTGACCAAAGTCATCCTCCAGCCATTGTTGAATTATTTTCCTTACAGTGTACGTGTGTGTACAAGTGTTTTAAATCCCAGTTTATACTGTTATCAAATATTGCTTTGTTTTATTTATTTTTGAATGTTCACGGGATATTTTTTTTCAATTATTAAATACGCTTAAGCAAGACATCATGTCAATATTTCATGGACGTGTTTAAATCTGTCACTAGTGCCAGTTAAAAATCTTAAAGACAATAAGTTGTACAGCATACACGTCAGCTTTTCAGTCAACACTGACGGACTAGATTTGGAAGTCTGGATCACTCCAGGGCAGGCCCTGCGCGAGTGTGTGTGTGTGTGTGTGAGTGTGAATTAGGACTAGTGTGTTCGGACTGTGTATTGGAGTATCTCTGTTTTGCATTAAGAGGCGGGGGCGTGGGGAGAGCCTGATACATCTGCCATGTTTTTGTGTTAGTTTAACTGGTGCTACTGTATCAGACTGTGGTCACCAGGGCGGCAGGTAGCGGACTCCTTCACTTAGAGCCTGTGTGTTGCTCAACTTAATTTAGTCCAGATGAGGTGGAAATGGGCCCAATCCTGACTCATTTAATTTATCCGAGACCTGCTCTGAATTTCGCTGAAATAGAAATCCTTGCATGTCAAAGTGCGACATTGTTGCTTATTTTTGATGTATTGTCTTTTTATTCGTCTGTTAGTTTCCTCTTATTCTATGATTGGACTGTTTTCTTTCACAGTGTTCATTTCATTTGGCCTGATTGAAAAACAAGTGGTTCGACTCTATAAAAATAGCCTCAGTACACGCACATGATTTTGCAATATATCTCCATTTGAGCTGTATCTCCAAATAATGTGATTTGTGGCTTGCGGTAAAAATATTTAGTAATATATATATTTTTTTTTTTTCAGCCTCCGAGCCCAACCTGAAGGTACGGTCCCGACTGAAGCAGAAAGTAGCAGAGAGGAGGAGCAGTCCAATGCTGAAGAGAAAAGATGGAAACATCATGACTCCATACAAAAAGAGGGCCCTGGAGCTCATGGGTGTGTAATATCTATAGATTCAATTTATAGCGTTTTTCCAAAGAATCATGTTTCCCTCTAAAGCATGCATGAAAATTGTTTTCCATCCTATTATCTGGGAATTTAGATGCTCTCTGAAAACAATACAAGCCTATATCCTCGTGTTTGTCTTACAGACTGGGAGAATAATCAGCAATTTTGCATTGCGCTAACATATAATGATGATTGCACATTGTAATCAGGCTGCCTTGACCGTAAACATTAAACTGTTTGCGAGGCTGCAGCTGTTAAGCCTAGCCTCTGTGTGTGTGCGCGCGCGCGCGTGTGTGTTTGTGTTGAGTGTTGAGAGTGAGCATGCACACTGTGTCTAAACTCCTTGATGTTTTCTAGAGTGTACGCCCACTAACAGTGCCCCTGGCTCCGGGCCCAGCTCTCCCGTCGGGGCCTCCAGTGCCTTGGGGGCCGAAAATGGACCCTCCTCTCTGCCCACTACCACAAAAACTGAGGTACGTTTATAAATCACCAGCCCTCTTAAAGGATTTGCAAAAGGAAAAAAGCAAAAAAAAAAAAGCTGACGCCCGATGCCGCTCTACGCGGAAACCAATGCCGTATCAAAACTGTAATTTTAAGTCCCGGCAGTTAAAGCGTGTCTGTCCTTCTGCGAGCAGCTATGAAAACAGCCTCCGTCTGTTACACTCCGATGGAAATGGCTCCCCGTACTGACGTTAAAGAGGCACAGCTTGACCCGCATGTCTGATTACTTGCGTAAAGACACAACACATTATGGAGGAAAATAGATGGACTCTATCGGTGTCGGAGTTTTCAACGCAGACTGTGCAAAAACAACAGTAAAACTTTAAATGCCGCACATTTTTCCGTCCCGTCGTGTGTCCCCCCTCCCGCCCCCCCCCCCCCCCCCCCCCACACACACACCACCAGCATCAGTTTTATGTTTTGCACAAAAAAGCAAACAACATTTTCACTTTTTGGCTACGAGGTTGCTGTTGGCTCGTAGCGGTGTTTCTGTCACTGGCCTGGCTGCACGCCTGCACCGAGTGGTTCTGAGGCGTTTCCCCCAATAGATTCCGGGTTGAGTTCCTGAGCAGAGCTCCCCTCGGACTGAGCTCACAAAGCGCGCTATTATCAAGGATGGCAGATATGACACATCTCAGAACAATATTAGGCGGAGCAGCTGTGTTTTTGTCCACCATCGCCGTTCGCTCTCCCGGGGAGCGCCGGGACACCCCGACACCGGGCCGAAGGTCGAGGCTGAGGGAGACAGGCAAACTGTGCGGTTTAATTGATATCCCAGGCGCTGGTAGCCAAAGACACCCACGCGCTAACAACACAAACACACGGGACTGCTATCGTACCAGGCCCCGGCTGAAGGCTCTCATGAAAGGCCGCGGTGGACTGCTGGGGCGGCCAGTGGACCTCATGCCTGTTGCAAAAGCACAGCGTGTTTATGCGGCGTTACATTAGGTATCCTTTTTCAGAGGGAACGGGTCCCTGGGGTCAAATATGGGCCGGATATCCACACGCAGGTCACCGAGCGCTGGTAGGGGTTGGAAGGATAAACACGGCCGTTCCAAAACCACATGCTGCTCCACCGCTCGGCTGGGCACAGGAAGCATGCCCCAGTGCCGATGTTCTCTGAGAGAGCAGCCGGAGGGGCGGAGACGACGGAGTCCGAAAAAGGCGGGAGGCCGAGTGGGGACTGAAGGGAGTCCGGGTGGAGTGGGAGATTTAGAGGTTTTCGGAATGTCCGAGAGTTTTCTGTATCGTCCTCGGCGGTGCGAGCTCCGCGAAGCTCCAGGAAACGTTTTGCTACCTGCCACTCCTTCGTATCATCCATTTTTAATAACAAAAAAAAACAAAAACTCATAGTTTTCCCTTTTTGCAGCAAGCAGTGCTGGTGTTCGTCATAGTGCGTTTCAGTGTATGTCGCAGCCCGTCTCGCCTTTTTCCAAAATGGTCCGTGGTGGGATTTCTAAACTTATATAGTTTATATATTATTATTATTATTGTCGTTAGACTTTTTCCTCCTCCTAAATCTCTTATTTTTTTCTTCTTCTTCTCCTCCTTCTTCTTTCTTTCTTTTAGAGATGGCCCTCACAGCCGAGATTGTTCCGACCCGAGGGCTCCATGTCCATGCTGAGCCTCTACACATCTCCCTCCTTGCCCAACATCTCCCTGGGGCTTTCGACCGGATCCTCGACCATTAGTGTGAGTGCAGATTCTGCAGACACTCTCGGATGACCTGAATGTTTACATGAACGCTCTCTTAATGCGCCGGTTTAGTCGCTCAGTGACGGTGAGCTTTTCACCTCCGTATGAAAGGGGAAACTTGCATCGGTGGATGTCTGGGTGCTCTGTGCGCCTGCAGGTCTCTGACCTGTGCCCCCCCCAAGTGATTGTATCGCCCTTAGATAAATATTTCTCTGCCGTGTCTCGTGCGCTGCGTGCTCTTATCTTTCCCTCATTATCCCTATTACCTCATTAATCACCGTTTTAAAAAAGTCCAAAGCCACTCAAGGGCACTTCCTGATAACGCAGCAGATGATATATCATTTTCTAGTTCTCGGGCACATTCCGCAGAGGCCTGTTCCTCTGCTGCCGTGGCTTCTACCCATTGAGTTTTTTTTTTTTGTGATTTCAGCATATATTCATTCATAAAATGAACGTCCGTCGACGCCAGTGAGCTCGGCTTGTTGAAATGAAGGGCTATGATGATTACGAAGGGTTATAAATAACCACCGGTCCCAGTGCACGGTGTGTGTATCCATGTGAATGAGCGAAGAACCCTAACGTAATCATGATTTCCCTGTCTCTCAGGCCGCGATTGGGTTGCAAGAGAGATCAACAGAGATCAAGCACGGGCTGCCCAGGAACCTCCTGGGCCCCGTGCCCCTTCAGACGGGCCTGGAGTCCAAGGTGAGCCCCAGTCACCAGGCCCTCCTTCAACACCTCCTCCAGAAGGAGCAGATGAGGCAGCAGAAGATCTTTTCCACCGGTAAGCCTTCCTTTCTCGCCCTCGTTAGGTTTGCCTCGCATTGTGTATCATGACTTCGTTTTAGACTCTGAATGCGCCGTGCGCCACGTTTGCGACATGATTTGAGGGGTAACGCAATGCTTTTCCCCTGCCAAGGCCAAGTCTCCATGCCGTCCCACCCTCAGTCCCCGCTGGCGATGAAGGATCGCCCCTCCAGCAGTCGGCCCAAGCTCCCGAAACACAGGCCTCTCAACAGAACCCAGTCTGCCCCGCTGCCTCAAAACACACTGGCCCAACTGGTCATCCAGCAGCAACACCAGCACTTCCTGGAGAAGCAGAAACAGTACCAGCAGCAGATCCATATAAATAAGGTACTGTGCTCCTAATAATATCGATATTCAAATCACAGCCTAGGAATTTTGACTTTGACTCTTTTTTTGCCGCTTTTTCTCATTTTCGTGGGTCTCCTGAGGTCTCCTTTTGCCGCAGGGAATCCGATTTAATCATTTTAAACACACAAAAGCTGATCTATTTTTAGCATTCGGTCAATGCGGCAGCTCAAGTTTTGACCCGGGCCCCTGGTCTGTTCTCCCCTGGAATCCTGTTTTTTTTTTTTCTGCAGAGCAAGGGACTTGTGCCCGACTTCAAATGGGAAAGAAACGCTTCCCCTGCACTAATTCTGTTATCATAGCTTAAGGCATCAGCGCCGTTCACATGCTAACGCTGTGAAATTCAATTCAACCCCCCGAGTTCAAATGAAGGAAAAAGTGCCCAGAATACATTTTGTTCCTCTGCAGCAATATTTGTGTTTCTGTTCGCCGGGCCGAGGTGACCTCGCCGTACACAGAGCGTAATTATTCTGGTGAGGGGACGTGTGTGAGGCGGCGGACACTGTGAAAGGCAGCATTGTGTGAGCTCACGTAGCCGATGTGTCCTAACGCTGGGCCCTGAATGAGCCCCGGGAAGCATGGAGCGGCTCCTACCTGGAAGTCATGAAAAGCACCAAGCACCACAACTGCACATCTCTGACGGCCGCGCTCGGAATTTCTCTGCCTGTAGCGCCAGCGGCTCAAACCCTGTTTGCCGCCAGCTGTGTTTTCCTCAAGCTACTCGAGCGCCGCTCGCCCGATCCGAGACGAGCTTTGGTGCGATTGCGACATCGTTGACCACGTGAACGGGCCCCGCCGTGATCACTCAGGCCAATGAGATCGCGAGTAAAGCCGCTTTCAGGGCAGGTTATAAATGGCCACTAATCAGGGATGAGCCCTCTCCGTTTACTGAGGGGGATCGTCAAAACATTGCCCCAATTAATTTCCGAGCAGAGGGTGCTCCGCGGGCCGGTTTTAAACGTCCTTTAGGGCCGGCGACTGCAGGGGGCACTGATGGAAATGTATGGGAGCTTAAGGATTGCAGGGAAAAGGGTACGAACGCCAGACTAAGGGAGGCTAATTCTCCTCGCCGAGGGGTTATTTATATAGGGCCTACTTTGTGTAGACGGTAATGTTTTGCGGTCACCAGCTGGGGAGGGTCGGTGCTCATCAGGCTGTTGACAGGGCCCTCTTGTGGTGGACAGTGAGGCGTCGAGCTGCTCCGTTTCTTGGAACGACTATATGGCAATCCTCCTTTGCGCTTGTTGCGTTAGAGTCTCACTGCTGTGTCTCCGTTTCCCCACGGACAGGCGTGGAGAGTTTCAGAGTGTAGTTTGATGCAGCAGCGTGTCATATCCACTTACGTCAGGATCCTGCAATAATGTGGTTCCTTCCACCGCTACATGGTCTGTTAATAGCCCGAGACCTCGTACATCCTGAACTGCAATTTGTAAAAATAAAACAAGTGAGTTGCGCTAATCTACTTACTCGGGGCAGCCACTCGTACTGAATGTTTGTTAAAGGCAGGACCGATAATCTGTTTCCACTCGGAAATCTCCTTAAGAAGGAGCTTGCCAAAGCCACTAAACGGACGCGCTGCATTGGTTTGACATTTCCCCTCTGTCCCATCATTAAAGTTAAAGTAGCTTTATTGAATACAGATTATTTTTGCTTCTTCTTTTTCTTTTTTTACCGAGGTTGTGTTAATGTCCGTGTGTTTTTCAAACTCCTTGGTTTCCAGTTTAAGAGGGAGAGATTTTTTGTCAGACTGGATTTATCCACAAGAACATGTTCACACTGGCGTCGTCTTTATTTTGGGATTTGGATTATTCTACCAAAAAGTCAGTTTATGTGTGTTCAAGAGATTGTTAAGCCTTTGATTGGATTCATTTACAAAAAAAAAGCCTATATGTAACTTTATTTGTTAGGCATCCTGAACTTTAGCATTTTAATGCTTGATTGTTTTAGTGCATTGGCTGCCCTCAAAAACCATTCCCTCAACGTGGTGTCTCTCTGTGGTGCAGCTGTTGTCCAAGTCCATCGAGCAGTTACGTCAGCCCAGCGCACACCTGCAGGAGTCGGAGGAGGAGCAGGAGGAGCAGCAGCACGCCGAGCAGATGGAGAGCATGCAGGAGGACAGGCTGCCCCCTGCAGGAGTCATCAGGAAGCACACGCTCAGCAGCGGCGGCTCCAGCGGCGAGCTGCACGACGCCCACTGCGGGGTCATAAAGGTCAAGGAGGAGCCGGCCGACAGCGAGGACGAGGCCCTGAGCGGCCGGGGCTTAGAGTCAGAGCAGAGCACCTATCTGCACCAGGTCAAAGGGAGGCTGGTGATAAGAGCCATGATCTGAGCAGGGAAGAGGGTGAGATCACACACTCGCAACATTCGCAGAAGAACAAGTCTCGACAAATGTGCATTTGCATTTCTAAACACACACACACACACACGCAGCAGCAGCAGCTCGGCCTCGCTCGCCCGGCGCTCTGAAGACTCTCCGTTTGTGGTCTTTGTGTCGTGATCTCTGTAAATGATGTACGTTTCACTTTTGTGTATATAATACGAGGACGAATTTTAGGCCGTGCTTTTGAAGAGCCGCCACTTTGGTTCGTCCGGTGGGGAAAAAAAAAAAAAGAAGTTTCATGTACATACGCCGTGGGTTTAGCAACAAGAGGGGATTTCTAGAGGGGAACAGGTGTACAGCTTTGAAGAGCCAACTTGTGTTCCCGTTGTGTACATTTTTCATGTTTTCTTTGCCATACTATAGTTGAATGCTCTCCTGTCCACCGCAGCGCTGCGAGTGGTCGCGAAGTCCCGACGGCGGGGTTTCGAGAGTGGAGTTTGAAACACTACGTGCTCTGTTGTTCTCGACTGTGACGATGTTCCATGTTAAGTGGTCTCAGAACCGAAATAACCAACATCTGTCTCACTGAGAATGTATCCTTAAGTCCGCACACAGGTCGCTCCCTCGTGGCAGACTTTTTGCACTGGGAGTGATATTGCCATTGGAATATGGTCCGCTGCTCATATTGCAATTTGAAGGATAAAGCACTAAATCCTTGCTTGGGTGTGCGGGAATCTCCCGACACATCTCAAGCCTCCATGTCTCTCTCTCTCTCTCTCTCTCTCCCCCTCTCCCTCCCTCCCTCTGAGTGCTCCCAGAGCCAGGGCCCTGTGTGCTAAGCCCAGCTCTCCTCCCTCTCTCCCTCTGGGTCCAAATCAAAGCTGGGGCCGGGTTCCTGCCCAGCTTTCAGCAGAAGAGTCAGAGAGAGAGAGAGAGAGAGAGAGAGAGAGAGAGAGAGAGAGAGAGAGTGAGAGAGTGAGGGCCGGGCAGGAAATGCCTTCTAGAAGCCAGGAGTTGGAGTGATTCATGTGCGCAGGAATGTTGAGAGAGGAGGACCTAGGGTTGGAGGAGTCCAAGGGGCCAGGCTTGAGAATTGATTTACTGTCAGGACGAATTACAAAGTGAGTGGGGATATGGTTAAGGGAGTCCTTTTTTTAAAGGGAATCGCTTCCTTCGTATTCCCCAGTGGCGCGGTTACCTCAATAGGCAGGTCTGATGTTACTTCAACTAAAAAAAAAAAAAAAAACCTGGATGGGACATTGCTTCTTCTTTTTTTTTTTTTTTTTTTTTTTTCTTTTTAAAGCCTGTTTTCCCCTGAAAGTGCCCATTGCGACATGTATAGTCTGTCTTAAAGTGATCGATCATAGCGTAGCGTTAAACCTTCCAGTTTCATTTGTACCGTCAACTCATTGTCAAAAAAAACCCCGCAAAAAACAACGAAAAACAAAACAAAAGCAAAGCTAGTCCCGAGGTTCCGTGTTTGGATTCATGTGCAAAAAAAAAACAAAAAAAAAACAAAACTGTTTTGTCTCATAGTGTACGTTCCGATTGTCCGGTTGTAATGTTTCTAGCGTAAGTAAACACAATCAGAACAAAGTGAGTCTTGTTCTCCTGCTCCTTTGATTTGGTTTGTAATGAGAACCCCTCTGCTGTCAGTGGAGTGGGGGGGGGCGGGGGGGGGGGCTGTTCATGTGGTCTGAGTGGGGGGGGGGGGGGGGGGGGTCTGTTCATGTGGTCTGTTCATAGCAGTTTGTGGTTTTTTTCTTCTCTTCTTTTTTTGGCCTTGTGTGATAAACCTTTCTTTTCTTTTTCTTTTCTTTTTTTTAAATAAAATTCATTTACCTCTAATGTTTCTCGCATTTGGCACATTTATCCTACACGTATACGTCTCGTTTTTTTATCTCGTTAGGACACAAGCGCGTCCGGTGCGCGATGGAGGCTTCTGAAATAGACTTTTCCCCAAGTTTTGCCCTGTAAATTCCCCAAATCGCCCGTATTCCCCCGAAATGAGTGCCTCCAATGGACCGCCTAAATCATTAGCTCGGCTCGCCTTTCCCACACTTGGCCCTATAACTCAGCTCTTTATTTTTCAGGGGATCCGTGTAGCCCTTTAAAGGCAGCTTAAAGGGGCTTTGGAAACATTTCTTTGATGTGAGCCAGCGCGGTTCCTTGCGGCTGTGCGAGAGCAGTCGAGATAAGGTGAGCCGCGAGCCCAGTGATATACGACTGATGTGGATACTCTCGAACCGAGCTTAAGCAATTTCACAGCGAGCTTAGGTCATGGGACTGGCCCGACGTGCTACACACGCGATGATGAGACCGGGGAAAAAAAAAAAAAGATATAAAAATAAAAAGTTCACTCGCAGTCCCAACGCTGCTCGCTGCGAGAGCGCGCCCTTGAGCGTCTTCGCAAGCGGCTCGCACCCAGGGAGATTTGCGGCTAATTGCGCACGCGCCACGACCACCCCCGTGGCGTGTAGCACGTTGTGTAAAACAACTCGTTTTATCCGAACGCAAAGCCTGTCGCGAGAGCCTCGAAAATACTTTCACAAAGGTGTCGAGTTACTTCACATTAGGTCGTATTTGAGTTCAATTAGACCCTGACTCTCTCTCTCTCTCTCTCTCTCTCTTTTTCTGACTCTCTCTCTCTCTCTCTCTCTTTTTTTCTGACTCTCTCTCTCTCTCTCTCTCCCATCTGTCTTGGGCTTCAGGCCCTTGTGATTTTAAATGAGCTGTTACAAAGGTAGAACAAAAAATAAAAATAAATAACGACGTCCAAATCCATCTGTGCCGCCCCCCCCCCAGCTGTGCGCAGAGCCCAGTTGTAAAAGCAAACAAGCCTTTTTTTTTTTTTTTTTTAAGGTGTAAGGAAGTAAGGAAGACGGGAGCCGAGCTATTTCCTCTCAATGGCTCCGACCCCTAAGTGGGGTCTTGAGTTTTTATCGCCTACAGTGCTATATCAAAAATAGGCGCTCGGATGCCGTGTGCGAATACGAAGACGGCGGGACAGGGGGATGGTGCCGCGCAACTCCAATATTCAGGCCCTGATGTGTCATCGTACCACTCTCCACAGTTAAAAGCCGTGGTCCGCATACGGTATGTTCATACCACTTCTTATGGTTGTTTA
Source organism: Colistium nudipinnis (assembly GCA_016785305.1). Lineage (NCBI taxonomy): Eukaryota > Metazoa > Chordata > Actinopteri > Pleuronectiformes > Rhombosoleidae > Colistium > Colistium nudipinnis. The sequence goes on from JAFBJU010000413.1 coordinate 295,342, forward strand.
TCGTCACCAGTCCGCTGTTTGTCAGACGAAAAGCACAGTTCGTGTCACCAGCACTTTGGGCCCTGAGTGGCCCAAAATACGCCGTCACCGCTCGTCTGTCCACACCCCGGCAGTGATGTCCAGATACGTGGTGAAAAAGTGATACATCGCCAGCCTCCAGGGCCCACATCAGAGAGCAAACAAACATCTGTGGACTTACTCATCCTTAACAGCAGAGAGAGAGAGAGAGAGCGAGAGAGAGAGAGAGAGAGAGAGAGAGAGCGAGCGAGCGAGCGTGCTGAAGTGTCCTTGGGCAAGATGCTGAACCCCACATTGCCCCGGAGCACAACCGGAGTCTGAAAGTGTGCGCGCAAGGGCATTCAAGTGGTGCATTCACGATCCTGTTCGGACGCCCAAGGCGTCATCGGCCGACTTGAGCGCGCGCCTTTTACGCAGATTCCAAGGACGCCCTCTGTGTCGGACATGCGCGTCATGTACTTGTAGTTCTGGGGCGCACAGTTTGGACCCGAGGTTTCAGGGATAACAACGGAAACCATTGCGAGCAGGATTCCCAGGCAACAACCGCAGATGTAAGCACGCGCCATAATGGAGTCACATTGCTGAAGTGAAGTCCACCTGGCAGCCGCGGCCCTCCCGTCTTAAAACCGAAGCCAAAAGTCCCCCCCCCCCCGGTTAAAACGGAGCAGCTGTCGAAACTTAACCGCGCGTGGCCTTGAATCGATCGCTGTCTCCTCGGTACGTGCCGCTGAATACGTGATGATACCCTGTTGATTTGGTTTCAGTCAGGGGCGCGGTTGAGCGTCGGGGCGGGGGAGGGGGGGGGCTGGAAATATGTAAATGACCTCTGCCCCAAATGATCCGGCCCCCCGAGGGTAACCTGGTGGATCTCTCTCTCTCTATATATATATGTATGTTCTGAAGTAACAATGGTGGGCCGCAGTTTCCCATTCCACTGCGCTCAAATGACACCGGGCGGCCCTCCAAGTGACGAGTAAACGTAGCCTTCGCCTCCAGTGGCGCGCTCAGCCTGTCGCGTGAGGTGAAACGCCTCCTCCTCTTCCTCTTCTTCATCGACCTGGTCAGCCAGAGCGCCGTCGTGGTAACGGACAGGAGGGGGTGAGACGTTGAACGTCACCTAAATGTTTTCGCCCCCTGGCAGATCTTTTTTTTTTTTTTTTTTTTTTTGTGAAATATTCATTCGGCCGAGTTACATTTGAGATGCGTCGATTTTTTTCCGGGGGTGTATCTTTACGTTTGAGATGGTCCTATTGCATATATGTGTTTTCCTCACCCGCCAGTAAAATTCATAAGGCCTCGTGAGATCGGGTTTTTTTTTTTTTTTTTCTTTTGTGAAATATTCATTCGGCCGAGTTACATTTGAGATGCGTCGATTTTTTTCCGGGGGTGTATCTTTACGTTTGAGATGGTCCTATTGCATATATGTGTTTTCCTCACCCGCCAGTAAAATTCATAAGGCCTCGTGAGATCGGGTTTCTACCCTTTCTCCCTTGGCCCACCGAAGTCGAAGGTAACCAACGGGCAAAAAATAGTCCCGCGCAGGGAAACCTTTCCAGCTTCCCTGTGTGCGTGTCAAGATTTGTAGCAATCTGGCATCTCTCAGTTCAACGTGGTGTTTTTCTTTCCGTGCGCTGTTACCACGCTCGAGGTGCAGGCCGGTGCAGCGCTGGCAGCGGTCGGGGGAGAAAGAAAAAAAAAAGAGGACTGATGTTAGACGTCGGATTCCTTTTGGCCCGTGTTGTCTACGTGAAGCCAAGGTTTCCTCCTTTGATGGCCTGTGCGTCTGTCATTAACCGTTTCAAAGAATCTCGGTTTGTCCAGAGAGTTTTATACTTTCGAAGTGGAATCTGTGTTGTTTCAGTAAAACGAAACCTTGAACTCTGACCCCCACGCGGCCACGGCATTTTCAAAAAACTGAAAAGAGCAATCCTGCGCGCTTCCCTCTTGTCCGGTGAGATAAAGCGCCGATGACCCGACGTAGATAGTGTTTATGTTGCTTGTCGGTCCGCCCGACTGCCGTCATCAATACTGTTATCTTAGCCTTTCAAGGATTGATATACCTTTTCAAGTTTAATGAGATAAGCGACCTGGGGGAGTCGTCCCCGCAGCTGGGTTCAAAGAGCGTCCGTCCCGGGGAGCTGCTTTAGCTCAGCCACTGATTGACCCGGCTGATAGGTGATACTGAGGAACTGCAGTGGCCCCGGGAAGTGGCCTCTCACCGCCGAGAGAGAGAGAGAGAGAGAGAGAGAGAGAGAGAGAGAGAGAGAGGATGGGGACCGGGCAAACTTGGCCTCTGTGAGAATCTCTCTGGCGTCCCCCGGCACGCCGCCGCCGCACTCCCTTTGATTCCGGCGAGCAGGCACTTTTACGTGGCCGCCTCCCTCACACCGTCCACTCCAGAGCCCATAAAGCAACGTCTGCCACTCTCTCAGCTAGTTGGACAGGACGTGTTTCTAAGTGTTGCCTGAACGCGCCGCCAGGCAGAATGACGCCCCGAGGGCTCGTAAGGGCTGTGATTCCTTCTCCCAGCCCGGGCCAAGAGACCGTTTGGAGTTCCAGCTCAGTTCGTTCTTCTGAAAATCGGGCCATTTGTGGCCTGTGACCATGAACCGCCGGGGTTTCTCTTCTAATCTACATGGCACGGCCAATGCTATGCGTCAACCGGGGACATAATCTTAAGGGAAACGCAGAAAGCCAATAATAATGGCCTGAGCGAAACACCAGATAATAAGCCCGCGCTTGAAAGGAAAGTTGTCCCTGAAAAAATATTCGGCCCACAGCCAATTGGAACCCCTCAGCAAACACGTATATTATCATTCAGACAAGTAATTATTCAGCAAATATACATTCAACACTTGTGTTATATAGGGGCAGGGGCGGGGGGGGGGGGTGACAAATCTCTCATCCTGTGGTCCGTTGCTATATTTTTATATTAAGACATTGCCGGAGATTTAAGAGACAAGATAGCGAGCCATTCGGGAACGCAGCCCGAGAGAGCGTCGCCTCCAGGGATAAATCGTTTTGGAGGAGGCTTTAAGGGCTCGCTCATTATCACTAGAAATTGAGAGAATAGAATGAGGGCCCCCTGAAAAGGTCCCCGAGGCGTGCGCATGCGAGGGAGTCGGCCGTCCTTCGCGCCGCACACTACATCACAGGCCACCGGTCTCTGAGGGGAACATCTGCGCTGCGTTTCGCACACGAGGCGCGCGCTGGCGCGGCCGAGGAGGAGCCGGTCGGAGACAGCGGGGAAAAGCCGGCTCCCAGGCTCCATTAACGCCGCTGCGGCTGCCACGTTTGCTCATCTGTGCAATTTCCAAATGGCGTCATCACTCAAACACACCGAGCAGGGGACGCGCCCGGTGCCCGTCACAGGCTGTACAATTTATTGCTTCAACTCCGAATCCGCGCTGTTAGGCCTATTTTGTCTGAGCGGTTTATTTATATGATGTTTTTTTTCTAAAAAGACATAAAAAAATAAGCAAGCATATTTATTATGCATAACTGACTCGTGGACAGGTCTAAGTTCCCCCTCCCCCCCCCTATTAAATTATGTTCAATTATGTCTTATGTTTTTGCCAGTGCTATTCTTTACAGTTCATGAATATCAATCAACTCCCAGTTTCAGTCCGAAGCCGATTGTCGTCGTTTCCCACTCGAGCGAGCGAGGGGGTCTCAAGATGTGGTCGAAAGCTGTTGAAACAAGGAAGTGGGGCCTTTCTTTTGTTAAATTGAACAACTCTTTCAAGATGAATAACATAATATCATCATGTGTAATCTCATTTCAGGTAAACACGACCGGCGGTAAGAATGGAATCCATTAGAATTCATCCGATCCAAGCGGGGTGTGTGTTTAAATTACTCTTCAGTTTAGCAAAGGCCGTTTATCTTCGCTGCGCGAAACCGCTGAAGTCGACGTTGCTGCCCGACATAATGAGCCCGGGGAAGGTTTGAGGCGTCGCGATGTGTGCAGCATGAGTCACGTCATTCCCCACGAAACAACACCATTTCAGGTTGTGCGACCGCTTTGGGCCGGGGGCCAGCGTGCGAAGCGGCGCGGTGACAGCTCCGTGGTGCTACATCACAGTTTCAACAGAGCGGCACAGTGTAGGCAACGTTGTTGACTGAACATAACGCACTACTAATGTAATGTAAGAATGTGTTACCCGAGCAGACGGGAATGTGTGCCCACGCCGCCGCCGAGACGCGCAATCCGGCATTACTTTTGACAAAGTGGGAAATGGCCATCTACACCAGGGGGGTGGGGGGGGTCATGCGATTTAAATGCATTGGATGCCGCGCGAGGGGGGGGGGGCTGTGGTGCGCGCTGCAGTTCATGTCGCCGCTCCCCTCGGTGTTTTGAAGTTCAGCTGGCACTGCCACCTCGCAGGGCCTGGTGTTAATCTGCCATGAACAGGCCCGCATTATGCCAAGAGTGGGGCAGAAGTGAGCGGGAAACAGGTGGCCTCCACTTTCTCTCATTCCTGGTCTGAGCTCTGGCTTCTGGACACAAAGTTGGACAGGCTCGCATTCTTTTGTGGGGGGGGGATGGGGGAGGGGGGGATGGGAGGGGGATTTCCTCCTGAGCCACTTTATTAGTAAGTGAAAATAAACCTTGGATATCACTCAGGAGTTTACGTGTATGACGCGCACTTGTGCAACACAGAGTTTCCAGTTTTATTGCTGGGGGGGAGGGGAGGGGAGGGGGGGGGGCTGATGAAAGGGAGTTGGACATTTTGAGAAATGAGATTCACTGAGATTCAATCTTGATCGAACATGAACATTATTATTCTAGTGAGTTATGCAACTCCTCGTAAGAGATCAGCGCTTGATTGGAGTTCATCGTCGCAGCACATCGTCGACAGCTCTATTCATAAAACCTCTGTTGTAATATCCGACATCGAAGGAAAGCCTTCTAAGAGAAATATTACCGAATAAAAATTGACTCCATAAAGTCTTTGAGAGACTTGAAAGACCTTGTCCACTGTCGTCACTTGTATCTTGGCGGCAGCACACCCGGTGGATTTGAAGAAAATTCATCGCAGATTGTCTCTGAGGCCGCCTCTGGCATGTCGAGATGGGCACTAACACATCACAACTGTCTTTGACAGTTATTTTTATCATAAATTGTAAAAAAATATATATATATATTTCTTATTATCTTTGAGACACGAGTCATTCTCTGTGTGTGGGGCTCTGGAAAAGATTCCGAGTATTAAATGTTCCCCCTTTCCGCATCATCCACGCAGGTAGTGTGCGTGTGTGCGTGTGCGTGTGTGTGTCTTTACACTAATAGACACAGTCAGGTGTCAGTCAACAACACCCAGACAGAATTGGGGAGACATGGCCGCTCCACTCCTCTGGTGCTGCACTTGGACCGAGATGAGAGAGTGCGGGGAGGGAAGAAGGAGGCCTGCTTTCCATAAAGCCCTGGTATCCTGTGAGGCAGCTCCACGTCATAATCATAAATCGTCTCCATGGAAATTGGGGGTTCGTCCTATCCACCAACATAACGGGGAAATTTCAAAATCAAACGATGGACTGGCTGTTCTCCTGACAGTCTAATACCAAAGGAGAAATTCGGAAATTTCCCCAAGGTTTTCTGTTGGGTTTCCTTTTTGAAATTTTGCACCAACAGGGGACAGCTACAGATTCTTTCGGAGTTCCATGCAGGTTAGGTTAGCATTTGGCAAAAAAAATAAAAATAATTTTTTTTTTCCTCCCATGATGGACTAATATTACAGATCGTTCTCTCTTTCCATCAGAACTAGTGGATGTAAAAAAAAAAAAGAAAGAAAAAAAGGCCAATATGTGTGATCGGGCTCCTTCATCTCTCTCCCGGAGGCCGCGGAGGACTGAAGTCCCCGGCCTCTCCTCGGTTTGCGCTCCGGCCAGCTCCAGCCCATGCGTGTAATGCTGTTTGTAATGAGAAATCTAAACAGGGAACCGCAGTGAGGCATGACAGGAATGTGTTTCCATTGGAGGGAGCTCCGTGCAAGAAAAAGAGAAGAAGAAGAGAGGGGGAAAAAAAAAAAAGAAGAAGAAGGAACGTCGACGCAGAGATGTGTCCAGAAGGAGCGCAGGCTTGGGCCAAAGCGGAAGACTAATGTTATTGTACACTGGCTGTCACTCTGCCAGCCCTCCCTCGCCAATTGGTTCCTGGTCTCCCTACCAGTTTCTTCTCCCCCGCCCCTGCCCTGCTTCCCCCCGTGACTCTGTTTGCTCAGGTGGACAGTGACACAGTTGCCGAATGAGCCCCGGACCGCCCCCCCCGCCCTTCTGCACGCACGGCTGCAGACTGTGTCAGCGAGTCGGAGTCCGGAGGGGCCCGCGGAGAGCTGGAAGCCTGAGCCCCAAACCTGGGATCACTCTGAGCGGGAGGGAGCAGGAAGCGGAGGGACAAACACCGAGGGGCACAAAAAACGAAATGGAGGGAACAGGCGGTACGCAAAGACGACAGGAGAGTGATACGGGTCTAAACAGAAGGAGAACATAAGACGAGTCGGGGGGGGGGGGGGGGGGGGAAACAGAAAGACAAAGGCTGAGGAGCGTGAGCGGAAAAAAATAAAATAAAATAAATAAATCCGACCACCCATTTCGAAAATTACAGAGTGGCGGTTGTAGTGTGGGGACGCCGTCTCGGTCTAGGGTCCGCGGAGGATGTCTTGAAACAGCGCTGTTTAGAGTTTATTTTATCATGCCACGCTGCTTCAGACCCTCTGTCAGGAATCTCATCCTGCAAAGACTAATTACAGTGTAAACAGCGCGCTAAAGTCTGCGGGCCACTCCACTCCAGTATTTACCTTTCCCCCTCCAAACAATCCCGACGTCCCCGGGCGCAGATTGATTTTGTCCACGTAAAAAAAAAAAAAAAAAAAAAACTCCTCTGCCCGGCTGCTTATTTGTTCTGAGGCTGGCATGCGACTCTGGGTGAAGCGGAGGACTAGGGACCCCGGCGCGGACGTGATTAACGTGGCCGGGTTTCGAGAGGGAGGGGGGGGGGGGGGGGGGGCCCCGGGCTCTCCCACCTGCAGACGCAACTGCGTTCACTCCGCCCCTGAGCATAACCAGGTTTTCCAAGAAAAAAAGGAGAGAAAGAAAGAAAGAAAGAAAGAAAGAAAAAAAGAAAGAAAGAAAGAAAGAAAGAAAGAGAAAATACCAGCGGTTAAGTTGCCAAAACATTCAACAGATACGGTACAGTTTTTATGACTGGCGACCGTCAGGCGGATCCAGAACTCCGGGACAGGCGCGGCTGCAACAAAACGGAACCTCTCGGCCAACCAGGAGACTGTGCTTCATTAGCGCACGCATCGGTGCCGAGGAGTGGTCACTCAGTGTCAGTCACCTGCGTGGCCCAGCCGCAGAGCTTAATTACTGCCACATGGGCCCCAAAGGGGGCCGGAAGCGAGCGCTTTTAAGGCGAATGGAGAGTTATGGCCTCCCAGATCTTTTAGCGTACAAAATAAACAAAGGGAACTGCTACCGCGAAGCAATGGGGTGTGTGCGCGCGGCACCGTTTGTGGCCTTTGCATTTTTGGTTGACTTTTTTTCTTTTTTTTTTTTTGGTTGATAACCAGCCGCATGCCATGCATGCTGTATGTCTAAAAAAAAAGAAAGAAAAAAAAAGCACCCTAAAATATTTGGCGAAACTAAGATTTTCAATGGAAAAACTTCACTGGCTAGAGTAGAAGTGAGGGAGAAACACAAAAAAAAGACTCCATTGCATATAAAAGCCCCGCCTATATATTTTTGCACACGAACAAAACTATAACAAGCATGAAATTGTATGAAAACACCATTTACAGTGTTTGATTCTATTATTATCGTGTAAGGCTCAAGCAGGATTTCAGCGTTTTATTTGAATACAATTGCATTATTTGTACCAATGCATTATGTTTCGTTTGTAACATTTTTATATTCACATAAGGACCCACTCTCGATTCAACAATGTGTTGTGTGTGACTTTTTTTCGTTTTCATTTTGTTGCATTCGAGTGCATGGCGTGATTCTAGCTCTGACACCTGAAGAGTGTTGATATTCAGGCCGGGCCAGCATACCCAGCAGCTGCCTGGGAGGTGTAATAGGTTGTCTTACAAAGAACAGAGAGGAAATGAACCCTGGTATCTCGCTCGAATCAGCTCCATCTGGACTCAATTATTCATCTCGGTTGTTTTTGGCTGGTGATAAATGATTTAGTCACACCGCTGACACCATTTTGCAAGCCCAAATGTAAGTATGATATCGCTCAATGTATTAAAAAAAAAAAAAAAATGCTTTTTTTTGGTCCTTATGAGGAGAACGTGGCAATAATTCACCTGCAGCTGGGAGAACTATTAAATTAGGGAGGGGGGGGGAATATCTTATCACTATTCTCGTTGGACTGCACGGCTTACTGATGATTAAGCGTTCATGGGGTCGGCCATCGCTTCGAGTTCTGCACGGCTCCCTCTGTCATTCCAAACCAAAATGAACACGTTATTATCCTTATCTCGACGCAATGATCTGAAGCCCGAGACGGCGCTGTTGCGCCTGCACGCAGGGTGGGGGAGAGAAGAAACATTCAAATGTCCTCCCAGTCCAAGTCAAACACTGGCATTTCTGCCGTGACCACAGGAGAACGGTTTTAATAGCTCCTCGGAGGTTATGAACTGTTGACAGTTAATAAGTCATAAAATTTCCCCTTAAAGAGGATGCGAGATTCCATGTACGGGGGCACCCGGCAACACAGAGGCGGAAAGCAAATAATCTCGCAGCAGAAGTGCCCTGGAATCTCTCCGTGGCGGCTCATGGAGAGTCTCTTGAGCGTGTCCTTCAAGGTTTCCTGATTTCTGGGTGGATGGAGGAAAAGTGACCAAATTACTGAATCATTTTCCCTTAAAGTACACCAACTTTTTTTTTTTTTTTTTTTTTTTCACTTCTGGAGAATATGGGGCCTTAGGAGAGGAGGCGAAGCCTCGCACGCAACTGACCTTCGTGATTACACTTCATATTATTGTACTTGTCATCTATTTTCTTTGGCCCTTGGGATGTTTGCCATGGTAACAGCACACAGCGGGTTGTCGGAGCTGACCCATGCTGTCCTCTGCATTTCCCAGCTTGGCTGTGATGAAGGGAAGTCTCTGCCCGTGATCCCTAACCCCTGATGAGGAGGGTTCTCAATTTCAGCTCCAGGTCTTGCGTGGGCCTCATATCCCTTTCTGCCCCCCCCCCCCCCCCCCCCCCCCCCCCCCCCCCCCCCCCCCCCCCCCCCCCCCCCCCCCCCCCCCCCCCTCCCCCCTCCTCCCTCCTCCCCCCTCCCTCCTCCTCCTCCTCCTCCTCCTCCTCTCCTCCCCAAACCACAAAGGGCATCTTTCCCTGCATGAGCAGCATTTTTCTGAGCCAGTCTGTACCAGATTACCTAAACTGTCCCTTCTGTCCTCTCATTAGAGATCAAGTGCTAGCTGTCAGAGCCTGAGCCAAAATGCTTGGCATATTGTCTAAAAAAAAATCTAATTGTAAAGAAACCTTTGGGAAACGGCGTTATTTTTTCCTGTCTGGGGTTTTGAAGAATAGAATGAGAAAGAGATCTTTGTTTCTTTGGATTTCCTGTTTCATTTTGGAGTTTTCCTCTATTTGTTTGTTTTTGGTCACTTCACTTCCTGCCCTCATGGGGTTTCCCCCCGACCCTTGTGATTACCTGAATGTGTTACACCTGTGTCTAATTGTCTCCTCCCTGTCCCCAGTATATCAACCCCTTAGTTTCCCTTTGTCCGTTGTCATCACCAGTGTGGACGCGTCTTTGTTCCCGGTGTCCCCCAGTGTCAGTGTTGCCGTTTGGATGTTCCAGTCTTTTTTTTGGAATTTGGACGTCTCTTGTGGATTTATTGTGTCCCTGCCTGCCTGCTTTTCCCCTTCACCCTCCCTTTGTAAGTGTTGTCATTAACTCGAGACTGCTAGCTTAAAATCTGCATTTGGACTCCTCCCTTGGCACACACCTTTTCATATCTGGTTTGTTTAATCCATATTAAAGCAGAGAGTGAAAATGACATTGTTTTTCTTTGCCAGCCCGCTGGGTGTCTTGTTGCCTGCAGCTCAAGGGCTGTGAGGTCACCATCGATCCAGAATTGTAGTGTGCCTGGGCAAGAAATAGATATATATTTTTTAAATGTTAATTATGAGAATATGTTGTACATGTGTGACTGTGACTTTTTTAACGTTAAACCAAGAGCACCGTTACTCCTGAAAGGTCAGGTAATCCATTTGAATCCAACAAACTGTATTTATAACTGTTTTTTTAATACGAATTTCTAATAACGGAAAAAACAAAATCTCTGAACCATAAACGCTGTGTTTTCGTGAAACTCTGTAAGTAATGGTACTTCCCCAATATTGCTTCCCCCGCCTTTGGCTTTAACCTAATATGAGTTCATTTAAGTAAAAAAAAAAAAAAGAGAGAGTTTTCCTATCTTTCAGCAGAGTCCCAATTTGGGACTTGCCAAAAACATTATTTAATTTTTTCTAATTATGCTGATAAATCTGCCAAAGCAATTTTCCGCTCAAAAAAACTTTTGCTGTTGCTATACCTCAATGTAATTTTCGAGACGACAGCCTATAACATAAGAGGTGCTGGCAGAAGAAGGGGGTTTATTATCTTTAGGCAGAGCCAGACTAAAGCTTAGCGATTCCTCTCCTGACTTTAGTGACTTTTCCAAAGGAGGAATGTGAGTGGAGAAATATTTATACAATATTTAATTGTGCCTCTTTGTGAATGTGGCTATCTGATGTTGTTTCCACGCTCCAGGTTTTGTCTTTTGGCAAGGGGCACAGTTATAGTCGTATTAAAAAAAGCTTAAACTGAATCTATACTGTAAACGCTGCTTTGACAGGTGTCCTCGCCAGAGGCCGTGACACTGCAGCCTCCGCGAGTCGTCGGGAGCAACCAGGCTACGCGCCGACGATGAGGAGCAGCAACTGAGGTGCACGCACACACACACACACACACACACACACACACACAATGCTCGCAGCTTCACCGAAAAGCAAAACTAACAGTGCTCTGGCTCACTCCCCTGAAAAATGTCGGGCATCCTTATACAGTGGAGGAAAGTTGTGTTTTTTGTGTCCTGCGGGGTTGAAAGAAGAAAATCTATTTACAAAAGCCTGAAAATATTTTATCACTAGCAGCAGGGGCAGGAGTGTTTTAATGACCCGATCCACAGGCCTCTGGCTGGCTGCAGGCTTTCTCCAACTGCACGGAGCCCACTGGTGCGCCTGCCAACCCTCGGGGCAGCGTTGAGATGAAACAGATAAGATAATTGTCTCTAATGAAACCCAGATCTCCCGGTTCGTCTGGACTGGGGCTAGCCTTTTTTTTTCTCTCTCTCTCTCTCTCTCTTTTTTTTCCTCCCTTTTTGAAGGGGCTGTTCCATATTGATCTTGAATTTGACGAGAGACTGTGGAAGTCGGCCGCTAATTCAAACCAGAGCTCGTGCGCCGGCCCTGGTGGAGCGTTGATACCGTTTGAAGTTCTTGCGAGGGAACGCGGCACCGACGGCCGGACCCCGTTGTCACGACAACCCCACTTACCTTTCTTTACGGCCTTGTTTTCACACAGGAAGGGAGCCATTATGTTCTTTGGGCATTTGCATCTCTCTGGGGCAAGTGTTAAAGGTCAGGGAAATGAACCAGAATAACGCATAATGTGAATACAGCAGAGCAAGTGTGTGTGTGTGTGTGTGTGTGTTTGTGCGTGAGAAAAGGTGACTCACTGCAACACTTCCAAAACTCTGGCAGCCGTTTCTTTTGTTTAACGTTTCTTGAATTACTTACTTAAACATGCTGCTCCCAAGGACGGTTGGAATTCAATTTTATGCAGCGTTTTGTCAAGGTTACATTAGAATTTTTTCATACCCACAGATGTGGCTTTTTTTGTGTTTCTCTTGCTCACTTTGCACGATTGTTACGGTTTGCTTTTTCTTTTTCCACATTACGTCCAACATTCATAAAAAGCACAGGAAGGAAAGTGAATGCATTGTGAAATAACCCGCCGTCCTCAGAGGATGATTGATTTTTTTTTTTTTTTTTTTTTGATTTTTTTTATTAATACTTTTGAGTTTTGTCCTGAGAAAACAGCAGCGTAATCACAGCGCATTATTCATTCTCATAATGCGATAATACACTTGTAACACAGAATAAACACAGAGCTGTTTTTCCTGATGGGCTTCCAGTCGTGTTCAGACGTCGCCCGTGGAAAGTCAGCGTGCCACATGTATTTCTTCGCTCTTGGATTGCGCGCGCGCGCTGGTACCAGACTGTTTGGTTCCAAAACAGCCAGAACATGGCCCAGACTAGACTGCTGGGTTCACACAGCCCTCGCCGAGGTTCTGGACATCTTGTTCATATACTTTTAAAAAGGGAAAAGGGAACGGCTGCCAATCAGCTGCACCAAAGCGGGTCCTTCCGATGATAAACAAAGATTTGATTCATTGCATCAGTGATTTGAGCTTCATTTCCTCTTCTATATCCTTGGGATAAATACCAAGGAAACGCATGCCAGTCACTGAAGCCCTGCACGTGATGGGTTTTATTCGATCATGCCGTTGAGTTGTTGCAATGTATAAATAAGAGTGAAACGTTCTCCGTTCGGAGGGAAAATAAATGTGATCTTTTGTGATAACTTAACCGGGTTAGCGCTCGTGTAACCTCAACTCTACTCTAATCCAAGTGAAAGTCTTCTTCAGTGGCAGGGTGGGCTCATTCCCCAGGTATCCCACCACTTCTTAGTTTTTCATTTGCGCTCTAACTGTGCGTGCCAAAAAAGCGGATGCAATCTCCGCGTCGAGATGCTGACAAATAAAAAGAACCGAGCGTGCTCCCCGTAAAGCGAACGTAGCCGGTTATCACCGCAGATCTTGTCAGACTGACCGGTGCGGACTGAATGAAGGGCCTTAAGTGGCGTCGCTCGGCCAGGGGTCACGGAGAGCCGCGAATCAAAGGGGGAGCCAGAGGTTGACCAAACACACTGTTCTCCCTCTGCCCTCATGTAAAACTATCTGGCAAACACCAGTGGTCCTCTTTGAACTTGATTTAGCGCTAAGGTCACAAACGGGCAGCTCTCTGCCGTGGAGCACCAGGCGGCACCCCCCCCCCCGAAGAAGTGATGAGAGAGGAGATACGATGAGCTCTACGTTGTCCTGCAATGAGTTTATCGGTGGGCTCTTAACGGGGTCTCCTGCTTCTCCTGAAGCGGTGTACAAACAGACAGGGAATATTGTGAGGAAGTTATCTTTATTAACAGCTCAGACTGTTAACCAGTAAATATTTGTATTTTTTCACTTTTAAGATCAGAGATTTTCCCGTTGCATTGCGTGCATATGGACATTTGAAATCTGTCATTATTTATATTTGCTTATTCACCCTTATATTACTCAAAATACTACAACATCTTTGATATTTTTAAATAATATCCCTAAAACTCATAACACAGCTTAAAAGTTAAGTTTTTCAAATTATAATAACTGGGCAGTAAGGAAAATACTCGCATATTTTTCAGCAATTGTCACAAACTCCTACTTTCGCCAGTAAATCGGCCCTGGGAGCTGATATTAGACAAAGGTTGTTCAGCATATTGTTGCTTTTGTCGTCTTTGTCCCGCTCGTCTGATGACGTGGCTCCTCTGTCGGTGGACTGAAGGATCCTGACGCCGTGTGTGTGTGTGTGCGGCGTCAGCGTCCTCCAGCGACACACTCCTGCTGGGATGTGAGGAAATGCGCGATGAGTCATTACTTGCACACCACCATTAAAGCCAGGTGAAAACAATAAAAAAACACACAAATCCTGACTACGACGCAGCAACTTCATCAAAAAGGACAATATTATTCATTCAGAGAATTCAATTTCACCCACGTGACCGTTGGATGTGTGACAACATCTAAACTGGTGATTGTAATCTGGCAGATCTAGAAACCAGTTACATGGTGCTAGGTTTGATTGATTCGATTTGATTATGGCCCAATTTATGTGCCATGACAGCTCATCGTGTTTTCTTCCAGCCAAATAATCATTGCCCTGGATTTTGGCTCTGAAACTAAAGATACAAAGACTTGCTTCAGTTACAAAGAGACACTATTTATTTCAACAAAAAAAAAAAAAAATTGCATTTCTCCCTTTTTTTTACGGTTTTTCGAAACACAGTGTTGCGGCAAACTGTGAAGAGTTGGTGGGCTGACTAGCATGGGCCCATTATTTTACAGACTAATTCTGCATGAGATGAAGGTTTTACTGTGGCGCTCAATTGGATTTGCTCTGCTTCCACCAAATGCTCCGCGTGTGAGGGCTCGACTTCAGTTGATGAGAATAAAGTGCTTGAGAAGGTGTAGGAGGAATAAGGAGATCATTGTAACTCTAGGTAACAACACATCAATTATCAGTGTGACATTCGGGGTCCCGGTATTCAGCCTCGGTGGGGCTGGTGGGCCAGCAGGTTAATGAAGGCAATGGGATTAATACCCGCGGAGTGGAGAGCCCTCAGGGACGGGAGCAGGGACGCTGCATCATTACAGCTCCAGTACGCCCCGGGCAATACACAGGGACGGCGTGTCTCACACAGTGCCTCAATAAGGGACAAATTGTACTCTGGCTCTATTCACATCTGACTTTCAATATGCGTCTCATGACTTTTATACTGAAATGACCACAAACCCGTTTGTTCTATTATAGCGCAATGATATTGAGTTTATGAACATGTAAATGGTTTTAAATATGCATAGATTATTGAGACGTTCATTTAGTCAAGGTAAGAGCACTATAAGCTTTGCTAGATTCCTAGATGTTTCACTCTGCCTCCATAATGAGTGAAATCCATTGTGTTTCGCGCGCGCACACACACACACACACACACACACATATATACAGTCAATCTTGATTGAACATAAACAGGAATGTTTGAAAGTCCCCCTGCGTTGGACTTTGACTGCCCTCCACTCCATCTGTATGTTTATACTTCCTGTGAGAGGCCCTCTATTTATGAACAACTGAAGAACACAAATAATCATTCCCTCGAGTGAAAAACCTGCTTTTACTATCTGCAAACTTTTGCAATGCCTTTGTGTAGGCTCACGCTGCCTCCTGATTGCCTGTTTATTATTGCACTGTTTCTGCTGGGCCAATGGGGTCCCGGCCAATTCCATAAGGTGCCAAGCCCTCTCCCGGCCTTTTTCCTGTCCGTGACATCATTGTGTATTCCCCTAAAACAAACTGATCCGTGTCTTGTCCGCAGCCTGGGTGGCACACATCACACGCAACAAAGGTTAAACCCAAGGTGCACACTTTTTTGACTGCGCCCTTTGGACATGTATCAAAGAGCATTTCTTGGTCCAGGACACAATCAGCTGGCGTGCCTGAATCGTGGCGTCATTCTTCGTGACCAGTGTGCCTTTCGCTGCGATGGAGCACGGACGAGCTAAAGCTTCTCGTTTTCATTAGCATTCTTCCATTTGCCGCGTGGCGATGAAACGCGACCAATTACTTGCGTCCGCTTTTGGCCAAATGCCTCAGGAAGTAATAGTTGTATCTCTGAACTCAGACATAGATCATTTACTTCAAAGGGGGTCCATTTTTAAATTGTACAGATTAAAGTTTCAGTACAAAAAGAGACACACTCAGTGCTCAGATAGGTGGTCTATTCCTGCCAATTAACGGTTCATTCAGATTCTTAGAATAGAAAATATATCATATTGGAATAAAAACAAGTTAACATATGTCCATTTTGTCAGATAACATGTGCACTCAGAAAAATCAGCGAAACAGGAATTTCAGTTTTTCACTACTTTTTTTAACCAGATTCTAAACAAGCCAAAAGCCCTGTCATCCTCACATTTTCGGTCTCATATGTTTACTAAATCAAGTCAATGCACCACAGGTGTCCAAGTTATTTAAACATCAAATGCAGCTGAAGCTGCACAGAGAAGCTTTTTGGCACGAGCATATCTGCTTGTCTATGCCAGGTTACAGACGCTGTCTCGGAGGGAAATGATTTATCGAAAGAAAACGTTTCATATTGGGGAGAAAAAACTCCGCAAAGGCAGATTCCCATGTGTTTCCATGGTGATTTTGATGTTATCCGTTTGCAGCTCTCTCGAACCAGTCGTTGCCATGAGTGTAATCTGTGATATTTTAAAGAAATCATTTCTGGTTAGTTTTCATAACTTACAGTGAAAAATAAGCTTCATTTAAGGGATGCTTTTTTTTTTTTTTTTCTGTTTTATTCATTGAACGTTAAGATGAAAGAAAAGATCAAAAGTTAGTTTTAGATGTGTACACTGTTTCCTCAGCAGAAGGTGCAAATGATAAATTGATTCTTTTTTTTATTTTATTTGAGAAATTGTTTATTATTTCATGTCTGAGGGCTGTCATTTAAAAAAAAAAACTCTACACATCTGCGGGTATAGACTGATACTTTTCACCAGTAGCAAAGGGTGATTCGGCTTTTACTAGCTTATTATGAATTAAAATCCATTTCACTTGGCTTTTTATTTGGTGCAACTTTCTTTGACACGTCACAGATAAAGAGGTCAGTGCTGCTCTCATGAATTAATTCACACACTAATAACTCGTTTCCATGCTGCAACAAATCATTCATCTTGCATCGCTCACAGATGAAATCCAAAAAGTTGGATGTGTTGATCCATATGAAATGTGTTTGCGTAATATGGCTGGTTTTTACTTGTTACATGTGCAGCAGCTGAAGTACCCTCTCAACAAAGAGCTGCATTATAGATGCTAATGTATTCAATAATCATCAGGCTCCAGATGCAGGATGTATGCACTGTATCTGTCTGTTTCTGTTTAGTTCCCCCTGTTTCCTTGCCTCAAGCGCAATCCTGTTGCCTGATCTTGTCTCTGTGCAGATCAACTATTCCTGAGTTTAACGTTCACTTTCTGAGGCACAGTAAAAGGTGTGGATTGTGTGTGTGTGTGTGTGTGTGTGTGTGTGTGTATGCGAGTGTGTGCACTTGTTCGTGTGTGTGTGTGTGTGTGTGTGTGTTGGTAGTGGTGGGGTGAGGTCACCTCAAAATGGAAAATCTGGAATTTCACTTAAGATTGCTGAACTGGCCATAAAGTCTGCACCTGCTCTTGTTAGGTTCACATTTAGGCAACGCAATAAAACTAATTTAAGTTAGTGGTTGGAGTTATTCCAAGCTATCCCTTTTACATAAAATAATTATCAGTAACAACAATTATAATGATAAATCCCCCAAAATAATAATGAATAAAATATTATTTCAACTTAAAGGCACCAAAAAAGACACAAAGCGAAAACAATAACTAGAATGTGTTCTTGGAATAGAACACCAATGGAATAAGCAAAATTGGCAGAAAATAATCAAAGTTCTTTCTTGTTCTAATAAATAGTTAACGAGATGTATTAACTGTCAACTGCAGAAGCTTTGTAAATGGGCTATAATAATAATAATAATAATAATAATAATAATAATAATAATAATAATAATAATAATATTTAATACAGTTACGTTATTGTTTTTATTTTTCAAGTTGCACAACTATATCAAAGATAATTATTTACTTGCAAATATCATTTCAGATGGAATAAAAATGTATCGTAATTAACATGTCACTTCATAGTTTAATTACAGTTAATTTGCCTAAAATGACGTTTTTGTACGTATAATGTCAGTGGGCTCTTTTTCTTCCAATTATATAATGCGCTTTTCTCAGTTACTGCCCTCTCCTGAGCCTCCTCCCTCCACTGAAACGCATACACACACACACACACACACACACACACGCACGCACACGCACGCACACCGCTTCAAAGTAGTCTTAAACTTTGACGGCAGTAGGCCCCTTCAGGGTTGGATTTTTTTTTTTTTTTTTTTTTTTTTTTTTTTTTTGCAACTTCTTAAAAATATCTTTACCTTCAAACGTCATTGAACAGCCAAAAAATATTTCTGACAAAGCAACATACGGGCCACTCCTAAACGACCCACTGCAGTCCACTGTCCTGTAGCTTTCCCCCCGCAGCCTACCTTTTCCTTCTGAGCGCGGTCCTCGGTCGGATCCTCGTGTGATTCCCGCAGGATTCCCTCTTTTAAACCACTCTGGATCCCTGGATGTGTCTGTAGCGATATACACGGTGTCCGCGGCCGTGTCGGCGAGAGAGAGAGAGAGAGCAGCGAGCTCTGTGTGCGCACACCAATGCACTGCGCGGCCAGTCCCTGCACGGTCTGAACATCTGCTCATTTCACGTGACGTTTTTTTTAAAAAAATACTAACATCTGTTCTAAATAGGTTTCATTCTGCGCCTCTGCATCGTGTCAATTGCCAACTCCTCTCTTCTGGAGAAAAATGGGGAAAGGAAACTTATTTAAAGCTTTGAGCGAGGCACAGGGGCTAAATTGAAAATGTATTTATTATGTTTTTAAGAGAAGAGCTCGATCTCTTTTTTGTTGTTGTTGTTGCGATACATGCGACCAAAAGGTTACAGCTTTTATTTCCCCTAAAGCTGTGTTTATTTATATGCTGAGTGAAACCCCTTAACTGAAAACCTTGTTTTTTTTTAAATCTGTTTATTGACGTTCGGGCCTACAGTGTTTGTGAAGCATTTCCCCCACCCAAGGCTTCGGCGAGGATAGACCCGCAGCCTACCTTCGTGGCCTCCTTAAATTTCATAGACATCTGGGAATTCCATACATGCCTCGCAAGCCAATTACACACCTTCAAACGGGCACGCACTTTGATTTGGACAGTGAGAAACACCTCCCCCGACCCCTCGAGATCGGTCACAGCACGATAACAGAGGGAAATATTAATGTATGGATAAAATGTACATCTCTTTTTTGAATGCTGCGCCAGGACGCAGAGGGACTCGTTTGGTTAGGTTGCACTGCAAAAAATCACACGGGATTATTGTAAGTATATTCTTTTCCGATTATCCCATTTTGTGGTTTAAGGGGAATTTCTGTTTATTATTCTCGGCATTTACTCGTACGTGACGGTTACTGTGAGCAGTAAAACTGCTTTGAGAAAAGTGTCCTTTGCCCCGGTACTCTTTAAGTCTGCAGTGTCCTGAATAACGTGCACTACTGTTAATGTGGCAGTGGGAGAGACTGTAGCATGGACCTGGTAATAGCAGGTTGACATGACCCCAGTCTAACTTATTTACTCATAATGCTGAGTTCCATGCCCAGGCCTTAATCCAAATCTAAACAAACCCAGGAAAAGGGAGAGCGAGAGACAGCGCGAGGCTTTTAATTTTAATTAAATATGGTATTTTGGCTCGGTTTATGTAGTCTGACTTTGGCTTTGTTTTTACACCAGGTTTTTTTCTTTCCATTTTTTGTGTGTGCAGAAAATCAACTTCGTCGCATATAAATTGTAAAAGCTGAAATGTCCTCCGTTTTCATATTAAATAGTGAGGTATTATTATTTTTTCGAATTTTGGATGAGTATCAGAACTACAAGAAAAAAAATCCCTGCATGTTTCTCCAATACTTTTACTTGAGCCAAACATAACTCCATCTGTTTTCTCAAGTGACTAGCGCAATGGTAGAGGCTTCTCACATAAATGTTGTGAATCATAGTGTTGTCATTAAATTATTATTTACGATTTAGCAATATGGGTCTCCTCGGTCTGCCATCAAACAACAAAAAATGTCATCAAAACGACACTGAATAAAGACGATAACGCAAGTTCATATCATTTTCTTTAATGCAAAAAAATATACAAACATAAAA
Organism: Colistium nudipinnis; assembly: GCA_016785305.1. NCBI lineage: Eukaryota > Metazoa > Chordata > Actinopteri > Pleuronectiformes > Rhombosoleidae > Colistium > Colistium nudipinnis. Next base: position 315,091 of record JAFBJU010000413.1, read on the forward strand.
AAACCAATAATAAAAATAGGAATGTATTTGTACTTCCGACACAGGATCCATTCCTCAAATGCAACACGTTTCACCAATAAATAAATAAATGTTTTCTGAAAATATTTTTGCACAGGTTAGATCCACACAGTCAGTCTGTAATGTGAGCTACACCACCAGTTGACAGTCTCACACCAATACACACACACACACACACACACACACACACGCACTCACTGAGACACAACTGCTTCTACAATGCACTTTGAACTCCGCACAATAAGTCCAAAGGCATGCAGTAAAAAAAAATGCTTAAAAAAACAAAACGTGATATTTTCAACATTCGTCGTCAACAACATGAAAACACATTGAGGATGAGGTTTATGGAGCTAACGCACGGGCCTCTGCAGAAAACCATCCCCGGATCTTTTGCTTTAAATAGAGTGATCCCATGTTTCCAGCATTGGACTCCAGATTTGTCCCGTCAGAATGTGAGAAGTAGATTCAGCAGTCATCTGTAGGTTAGATAAAGCATCAATCAAAAAAAAATAAAAAAATACACACTTTCAGATTGCTGCACTGTTGGGATGCACGGGGGGCCACAACTCAGCATCCCAGCTCACAGAAGAAAAGAGAAAAAAAACATTTTCTATACATATAGTGTTCTATCTTTGCACAGACGTGAGCCGCGGATCGTGCACTTTTCGTTGCCTTTTAGTTTCTTTCTGTGCGTAGAGGAGAGAGAACCGCGGTTTCTCCAGATGCTAGGATGTTGACATGGACCAGGCGCCCTCCATCCTCCACACGGAGAAGGCGTAGCTCAGCCTCTCGTGCGCCACATAGCTACAACTTGCCATTTTGGAGTCCAGCTCGTCGCTCTGCAGCACCTGGTACAGGAAGTCGATGTACCGCGCTGCCAGTTTGAGGGTCTGTATTTTGCTGAGCTTGTCCGAGGGCAGGGTGGGGATGATTTTGCGCAGGGACGCGAACGCCTCGTTGAGGGACTGGGTCCTCTGCCTCTCCCGGACGTTGGCCATGACCCGCTGGGTCTGCAGCTCCTCGAAGGAATGGGGGCTTCCGCTGCTGCTCGACTTCTTCCCCCGTTTCCCCGGCGGGGTCGGGCTGTCCGAGTCCTCTCCGAGCTTCCTGCTGGGCCTCCTCTTCCTCGCTCTCCCTCTCTTGGGCTGCTGGTCCAGCTCCCCCTCGCTGTTGCTCAGGCTGTCCTCCGGAGAGGCGGGCGAGCTGCTCGACTCTTCCCCCAGATTTTCCTCAGACATCTCCCGGCTTGGGCAGATGAGATGGCCAGAGAGTGTCCCCCCGCCCAAAAAAATAAATAAATAAAAGAAATCAAAAAACCAAGAAATCAAATCAAAATTATTTCCCTGTCATGAAGGCAAAAGAAATAGTCCACTTGCAGATGTGCGCGGCTGGAGAAGAAACCAGAGTATCCATCGATGGGTTCCTGGGAGGACTAGTCTTTTCTGATGCTTCCCAAACTTAAGCAGTTCTTATAGGCTGCGTGGCGTAAACTTTTTTTGGGGAGCGACAGGATTGGTCAAGAAGATGACGAGGGGGTGGGGGCATCCGAGAAGAAAAAACACTCAATACTAAAGTCAGAGTTGAAAAGATAACTGGGAAACGCCATGTCATGACATTTTTAGGACCTTTTTATTTGATCCATAATAATAATAATAATAATAATAATAATAATAATAATAATTAATACTCCAATTAGATTATCATTAGATAACATGTTGAATTTCACATAATGAAGAGGCAATTAATATGTAAATTGTAAAAAAGAAATGCAAATATTCCTTCAAATTAAATAATTGATTGACCATGCATATCCCGCTGGTCAGCATTTTTATCGTATCCATGAATCAGGACCCCAAATAAAATGCCTGCTGTCTTATGTTTGCTCTGATCTCTAATGATTATGCGGAGCTGACACTTCTTTTTTAAGCCTACTATTATGTAAACTTGGCACATCTCTGTAGACCTTTCCCACATGGATTTTGGATTTATGCTTCCATCTAGTCTTACTTAAACCAAGTCAGATCAAAGCACTGTTATATAGGCAACATATGATCCCAATCTTACTTTTTCTTGACATGCAGCCAATACTGCAAGATCTAAACTTTTCCTCAGAGTGCTGCATGCTCTAATTATGTCCCCCACAAGAGGGCATGTTTTTTTTCTTCTATACTTTAATATATCACAAAATGCACGTAAAACTGTTGGGGAAATTATGTTTGTGTTTCTTTGTTCAGCCATAAAACAATACAAGAAGTGATTATTCCCCGTTGGTTCCTGTCGGGAATGAGAAAAAAGGGCAGCTCTGTGTGTAAGGCCCTCTGGTATTTACTAGGTTGGTGATACAATATCCATCTTGTTTAGTGGAGGATTACTTTGTTTAGGTTGAGAAGGCTGTGGTCCACAGGAGCAGCATCTGGTTCAGGAAACAGGGGGGCAGTCAGGGTCAGAGGTCACAACACCAGCGAACATCCATTTACATCTTGCTGGAGGCCTGAGAGTGAAGTATTGTTCCAGGGGAAACACTGGCCTGTTTAAGTGAGACTTGTAATTTTGTTCCTTTTATCAAACAACCAAAACTGTAACTAAAGGATGGCTGTGATCCTTTCTGTGCACTCATTTATTTCACTCTTTCTCAAATGAGATTAGAGATTCAAATTGAAACTTATTTGTAAAATAACAGAGTCAAAACACATGAGTTTGAAGTGAAGCTTTAGACTCTTGAAGGTGTGTGTACCTGTGAGGTGGCTCTGTCCATGGTGCTGATCTCAGCGTGCACCACTCTTTACCTGTGGTACCTCACAGGTAAACCACCTGATTACCTGTCAGGTACAACAGGTACTGTGGCATTCATTCCGGTTGTATCACTTAGGAAAACTCAACAAGTAAGGAGATTTCACTTCTCATATCATTCTGAACAAGTCATTTATTTTAAATACTTGCTTTTTGAAGTGGTTGTATTTCCATTTTATGCTTCCCAATCTTCCCAACAGCGTAAGTTATCAGTTTCTGAATAGCTTTAGTTTGTTGGATTGCGAGTCCCAATAGTTTTGCTCTTTTTGATTGTGTTGTGATGTCTTCACACTACTTGAGTACATTATACGATGTGCAACAAATCCCAGATCTGAAGAAAAGATGTTGCGATTACATGGTCAGCGCCTAAAGCCCTGGTCCACAAGGACAAACCATCATTCCTTATTAAAAAAAAAAAAAACTAGTGACGCCAGGGCGAGTATTTACACCCACTCAACATTTACATTTCTTGGCAGATTGCTCTGTGGGGTTCAGCACTTTGCTGCTGAAGTGACTCTGAGAAAACACAGCTGCTTCTCTCAAATATGATGTCACCGCAGGACAACTTCTTCAACTCCAGTGTTGATCTTTAATAAAGACGAAGCCTTCATCAGTCAGTTACAGTCGGTCGGGGCCTGACAATTACAAGGGCATGAAGAGGAGATAAACAGCGCTGATTGTTTTTTCGGTGGGAGTTGCAGTGCTGATGCCGTCCACTTGGCCCAGAGCAGTGGCAAATAACGGATGAAGAAAGCCTTTGTCCTTATCAATGAGCAGCGAGTGGGTGTTTTGATAAAGTCAAGTGTATATTACTGACTCATGCAACTTGACACACCAGTCATGAGAGACCCCAGAGCGTCATTAACCACCCCTCCCCGAGCTCCCATCAAAGCAGACACTGCTCAGGCTCTCACTCACTAAGTCCTGAGCCAGATCCACAGAGACCTGTCTATTTTCTCTGCTCCGGCCCTGGAAGGCAGTGTTTCTCTATCAGCCTACTCATATCTATTGAAATAACAAACCACAGTCCTCCACATGTACAAGGCTCCCACGATTGACAGTGATATTCATGTTCACTCCATTAAAGCTAAAACCACAATGAGTCCCAATGCCAGCTCTCAGAGATGGATCAGCTGCACGGGATGAGAAAAGACAGGGGCGAGTTCCTCAAAGACAAGTCCCAGATAGCCTCTAATCAACCCCCACGACTAACGAGGTCAAGCAGCAGAGTCGGATGACAGCATTTTCCCTCTGAAATAGCTTCAAAATGACCCATTTTGCGGATTCAGGCATAATATCAGTGGTTACTTTTCTGATAACAGCAGTGTTGTGGTGGCGATTTGGGGTGTTGAATTAGGAGGTGAGAATGAGTCCTTCATATGCTGTCTGGACACCTAGGAGCCAGGACGCCTGAAGTTAGGTGTAAAAAAAAAGCCTTTGAAATCCATTTGCTTTGATGTTGCATTTTCTAATCGAGCTTTTCCAGTTGGTATTCCTGTGGCGAAGCACAATTGGCCACCGAGGAAATGCAGCAAAGTCTATCGATTTTTTTTTTATATGTCATAATAGTATTGATTTTGCAGCATTAAAGGGTAATTTTGCGTATGAAGGGGAGCTCACTAGTACCTACGTGTGAGTGAGACGCACTGTTAAATCTATTCATGTCGTCCTAATGACTCTGTGGGATGTATGGGGCATCAGACAGCTCCACCGCACAAGGACACCTTATTAGCCACTAAGAACCAACAAACCTCCGGCATGTTTTCACAGCTTGGAAGCTCGGGGTGATGTGGGGTCTGTGGAAGAACTGGCATCCCAGCAGTATTATCTGACACACACACACCCACACACACACACACACGCGCGCACGCACACACACACACACACACACACACACAAAGCAAACACCGGGCTTCCTCCAAGGCTTTGAAAAAAAAAAAGAGTTTCATTGGCCTAACTTTACTCAAAAAACAACAACAATCTTTGGAATTGTGGAAATGATGTGGAAAGGAAAAAACAAAATGTGGAGAATCACTGAGTTCCGGGCTCAAACCTCGTAAGTTAACTTGTTTCTGCCAATGATTGTCTGCGCACATATTTTGTGCTCTTGCCGCTGCTCAAACTTAAACCTCAGTATCTCTGAGGCATGCCTTCTGCAGCCTATAAAGCACGCTGTCACCCAGCAGACCACACACACACACACACACACACACTGCTACGGAATGGACACCAGGGCAATGACCCATGCATTCAAAATATCTGCTCAGAGAGCTACATTAGTTTACCATATTTTGAACAGACTGTGAGGAGCCTGACAGGTGCTACTGTGCGCTAAAAGAGTGCCTCGTGAGACAACCACAGACAGTACTCAATGAATACTTGAAAACATACATTACATCATGCTTAGAAGTATTCATTGAGTCTTTTAAAAAGTTGTTCTTTTATTGTCATGTTGTCGCTTGTTGTGCACTGCCCCTATTATACTGTGTATCTTTATCTTTGATGTTTCTACCTTTTTTTCCGCCCTAAACCCGTGATGGTAGTTGAGAGCCCACAAAACAAGAAAAGTGTAATTTTTCTACTTTGTGACTGCACTGCATTGAAGTTAAACACATATTTAATTATATTGAAGTATGACAGTCTTCAACTCATGACATACATGGAGAGAAACCATGCAGGTGCATGCTGGGTAACCAAAAGGTACGTTTCACTGACTTATATGTTATATATATATATATATATATGTAAGTGATGCGCATAATGTCTGTGGTGCAATGTGTTTCTTCACTCGAAGCAGAAGCGCTGCGATGAGTCCCACCGCGGGCCCTGTCAATAAGGAGACTGTGAGGAGAGGGGAGGTCAAACAGAGTGCTCCAGCTGCATGACGATGAATGGTGTACAGGGGGATGATGGGCAGAGGTGTGGGGGTGGGGTGCGAGGACCTGGGGAGTGATCAGGACAGAGAAGGCTCTCCCATCCTTCGCCAAAATCAACAGAGGAGCAGTGTACAAGAGCACATGGGCTGCTGGTAGCTCGTTAAGCTACATTGATAGATGAAGCGCAATGAATGCACACATTTTTCGCATAACTTTTGCGGGGAAATCATATCTGACTTATGTGCGGTAGTAACGACATTATCTGTCCTCTGAACCGCAGCTGTGTTCCCATCTCCCCGGATCTCTGTTCACCTCTGCTCCTCCCAGTGTGTCAGTAAGAGGCGACCTCCTCCTCCTCCTACAGTCGGACCAATCTGTCAGGACACAATAGGCTACCTCTCCAGCTATGTTGTTTTTGGAATGGGAATCCTCCAGCCCTGCTTGTTCTCCCTCTTGGTTGACAGAAATTAGCGAGAAGACACTCTTCTTTGACCGATTTATCTTCCCACCCTGTTCTTGGCTGGCCGTAGATTTTACCGACCCACCCCCCTCTCCTCTAAGGGCTATTTACTTTTACTCGTCAATGTAGAAGTTGTGTCATAATGACCACCCAGGTTTTTTTTTATTTATTTTTTATTATTTCTGGGGCAGTCATTCGGATGATTATCATCTCCAGTATTTCCAGTCAGAAAAGCATAGTCATTGAAGGGGAGACAGTAAACCTGGGAAGGTTTGTGACCCATGGATATTATCGGACAGAACAGTTTTACTGGGTTTTGTGTATGAGAGCAGCACTGCAGGTGTGTGGAGGTGATAAATCAATCATTGTGTCCTACTGTCCTTACTGCTATTTTGCACATCTTAAAATGAACCACTTGTTAACACGAATTAATGTAGAAAAATAATGTGCGTGTTATAAACATAGAAATACTTATACAGTATATATATTAAGTGATATGTGCAGAATATATTGATATTTCATATTCAATGTGTTCTTAACGTCACAGATATTGTTGTAAATCTGGTAAAACGTTAATTTGAAATTCATAATAAAAATATTAAAGCGTTTGTAGCAATGTGGTATACAATTTTTACAGCAACAATCCAATTTTCTCCAAACCTAAAATCGATTTCTCTGTACTAAGAATTTCGTTTAATCGGCCCTGTTTATCGCGTGCAGGTTTAAATATCCAGCAGAGGGACGCCTCCTGTAAGCGATGTGTTTCCCTGGAGCTACTTCCGGTTTCCGGTTGATCGCACTGCAGGTTAGCGGGAATATTCATCCATGGAGAGGTAAAATGAGGCATGAAGATTGTGGGACCCGATGTTAGAAAACGTTAAACTACCGAAAAGTGGACTGTTACTCTCCAGTCGCCGGGGATTAGAAGGCTAGCGAGCAACACTCGGAACACTTCCTGGTTTCAGGTGAGATGGCGCCATTTTTGCCTTTTAAAAACCGGTGCGTGCGTCCAGAGGATTCACAGGATTATAGCTACTTTTACTCTCGCCGCTGCGTCTTCTGTTTGGTAAGATACTTTGATATGAAGTGAGAGGAATGACCAGTTAGTCTATAACAAATGCTTACCTACACAGAAGCTGCCACCCACACAAAAACCTGGCCAATTACTATATCTGTGCCCACTTTAAGTTTGATTAATTATGAGTGATGCTATCAGTCAGATACGCAGGGCAGTTGTTTAGTTCAATACATTTAATAATGACGTTTATTTGGAAGTGTAAAAGACACATTTTAATCCTTGCATGCATGCGGACACACTACATGGTACAGGTCCCATTATGTCCTGGCAGTGCTTGGTTCCAGATGAGGATACAGATGCATTATGTACATTTATGCTCAATTTGTCTTGGTTGTAAACTGTACTGTTTAGCATTTTAGCAGAAAATAACCACAGAAAAGTTGATGTTTAATATATATGTAGATAGGGAACTTAAATGTGTTCTGTGGGCTGGTAATTGGGCCTTGCAGCACTGGACCAACTTCATATGGATTTGCACTATCTTTTCTTATTAAAACAGATTATTATCTTATCAAGCTCCAAAAGCTCAGGTTCGGGTTCTGGGTGTGATGCTCCTCAGTTATCCTGTCACACTTGGCCTTTGGCTCGGAGAAGAAAACATGAAATGTTTGCAGTTGAAGTTGTTGTAGGTCCACCATGTTGATGTTGCTGATCTCTCCCATGCCGTTGCAGAAACAGTGGATGGTGAGGACATCTGGTGCAGCTCTTCCTCTCAGGGAGTGGAATGAACAGGGGTTGAAGGCCCTTTGACAACAGTCCACCCCGGCCAAACCAACAGACACAGGCTTCCAACACACCAAGGTCTCTTGCCGTCACCACGATCCACACACGACTGTTCCAGATGCTCCAGGTAATTCAAAATATAACGTCACAATAAAAGTGGCTTGATTTCAGTATTATAATGTCACATCTGTAGGATAAAATGCAGCAAGGCAGCAACAGCTAAGCATTTAGGTCACAGTCTTTTGTACCATTGTTTTGTATTTTCTCAAGTATAGTTGTTTTCTCATATATGGGTAAATATTGGTTTAAAACCTTTACAGTGTCGCTGGTGGTGTAGAGGTTTACAAAGCAAAACAAGCTCATAGTTGATAATGGCTGATAATTTGAGGTTTGAAGTCGGAAGGCTGATATTGCAGTTTCACTTTTGCAATGAGAAGAAATGTAATTTTTAAGAAGAGAAACTGATAACTAGAGGCTCAGTAATGGCGTGGTCATTATGTAAATGTGCTGCGATCCTTAACATTCCCACGTGTCATTCCCAGTCTTTCGCCATCTGGTTTTTAGATTTTTGTCAAACTGGGGTTGTCAGGGTTGCTACGTCAGACTGGTCAGCGGAGGCGCTCTTTGCATCTCCCCCACACCAGCGTGGTACACCTGACTAAACTTTTCTCAGATAGGATGTGATCACATCAACAAAAATAAACCAGTCTGAAACAAACTCAAGTGCAAGGAACTGGAGAAAGACTTTGCCATCATTCCACTGAAGGCTATAGTAATGGCAGTAAATCGGGGCTTTGTTGTGGGCGGCAGATGTTTATCAAAAGATACTGGGTCTCTTTGTGTTTTCCTATTTTGCTATCACAGTGTTCTGCTGTGATGAAACTCAGGGGCTGGATGGTCGATGGAAAAAGTGAGAGCAAAGTGAGGTGTCCAAGGATGTGGACTGTGATTACTCACAAAGCTGCTTTGAACGCTGCCAAACACTTCAGGTTGTTTTTTTCTCTCTCTGTGAGTCATTTGGTAAGAGAGCTTCCTCCTTCCCAGCGGTGGTCATGGGAGTAGGCTCCGAGCAGGCTGTTAGTCAGAAGAAAGGCATTGAACTCTGGGCAAAAATCGACACCTTGTAACACACACACACACCACACACATTTTCGGCTAAAACTGGAAACGTACAAATCATTACACGTTTACACACTACAACAATCTCTCTATTTTTGTGATGTGCATTTGTAGACAGGAAGAAACGTAACCCTCAGCTGTCCAGATTTTCTAACTATTTTCAGGCCTGTTATGTATGAGTGTGTGTATGTGTGTGTTGAATGCAAATGAGAGTTCCAGTTGGAAACGTCTGTTTCATTATGGAAAATCGGCTTGGCCAAAAGCCAAAATTTATTGTAACCTTTGAACCCACAAATCTGATTGTCTGTGACAGTTCTTTTTGCTGTAGGAGTGCTGCAGTCGTTTGGGTTTCCTTTTCACATTATATATGGAATCGAGCCTTAGTGCAGGTTGCTGGGGTCTCAGCATTTAATCTTTTACTGAGTGACTAAAACATCAGTGATTAATGAAGTGCCGCCATCGGAACAGTCTTTTTTCGGACTCTTCTAAGCACTGAACTCTCTCTGCTTACACATCATCCATTACCAAATTATTAGTGTCCACTCTGGAAAGGGTAGAGGGTGAGGGACGGTGTTGGGCTCAGAGACACCACCATCACCACTACCTTTGCGGCACGCATAAATCACCAGGCTAATAAATTGAAAGCTAAATGACTTCTTGCCCTCGACATATATCATGGAGGCAAACCAAATGAAGCCTCATATACCCCAGAGGACAGAGGAATGCTTCTGTTCATAACGGTGATTTGTGGATGGCTCCCAGGGCTTCAGAAGTCAAGAGTGGACTCTGTTTGGACTCTAAGCACGCCTCCTTATAGCAACACGCTTTTTTTTGCGTTTGTTTAAATATGTGTTAATTAGCAGAAAACACTGAAATATACTTACGGTAATTATAATGCACAAATCAAATGGTGTGTTGTTTTATTGTAATGTGTCCATCTATTTGACACACTTTTAAAAATATCTACAACAGACAGTCAGTGTTTTTGGAGTTTGAATCAACAGATTAAAAAAGTGTGATTAGTGTATGCTGGCATTTTTCCCACTTGACTTGCCTTTTGACATGTTTACAGTGCTGAAGATAAAATAGTTCAGGAAAGTAGCTCTGTCTGTCTTTGTTGCATGAGATTATTTACTTATCACATGGATGACATGTTGAGACAATGTCAATGTTATTTGTATCTGGTCTATTGTTTTGAGTAATAACGCATCAAATTTGGCATAACTGAACCGTCACTGAAACCAGCCCAACATCAGTACAATGGCTCCACCCAGTGGATTAAACGCATCACACTCTGTGATGCTTTTTTTTTTTTTTTTTTTGTAAAGTACAGTGAAAACACTGTTTGGCATTACAGATTACATTGTTAGATTTGTTTTTGTTTTATTTATGTGTAGTATGTACACGTATGTAGCAGTTCATCAATAGATCTCAGCCAGTTCATTGAAGTTGTGTTACTGAGAAAAGAAAAAGAGAAAAGTAAAAAACCAAAGACAAAAACACTACTGTAACATGAGGGGTTTGTCAAAAGTTTCATTAAAAAAAAATACAAATTTCTTTGAAAAATAGCCACCAAGGGACCATGTTTTTCTTGGCTGTTACATGGGTTTAGAGCCAAATGAAATCTCAGCATGTTTCCCCCTCTTAAATAAAAACCCTGTCAACCTCTCCGTAATCCCACCTGGATCAGCACCTCAGATCGAGCAGCTCGGATCTGTCTGGGGCACTGCAATCCGTTACCAGTGGAAGCCAAAAAACCAAAAAGACAGAAAAATGAAATATGTTATGCAAACATGGCCTATCTCTGTACATTACACAAACCTCAGTATAGTGGATGTGTGCCAAGTATACATTATGAATTTCAATACAATTTTTATTGTCAGATTTTGCTCTGCGCTATTTTCTTTCCTTTTTGGAAAACTCAATGGATTATGGTAAGTTTTTTGTTAAATTGAGGGGTACAATAGCATCATCCATATGACATAACAATTGAAATGAAGAGGCGAGGGGATGCCTCTTGCCACCCGCAATGTTATTTGCCGTCTGTGTCTCTGTGAATGCATTCCATACATGGTAACGTGATCCCCAACAGTGTACCGGCTCGAGTTACTGTTTTTCTGACGAAATTTTTTCGTGCCTCGGTGGCAATACCAAACCAGCAGAGGATGGATTAAAGCAACGGATTAAAGCATTTGGTTGTGGACATGAAAGGAAGTCGAATTGACTGTTTTCATCACAGAGTTCTAATGAGATCATTTCTGTCTAAAGTTCAGAGGATCGATGTCATCGTTAGCCTTTTCAAGCAAAAAACACACTTATGCAAATCAAATGGTGGGAAGGGGGAGAGCTGGGAAGTGGTTGGAAATAATGGGAGGATGAGTCATACTTCATTAAGTGGATCAACAACAAAAAAAAGTTTCCTCCAGGCAAATTGTTGTGGTGGCTCTGTTGTGGTCTCGAGTCCATTTCCCTGCTTATGCGCATTCCCTGATGTGTAGGCGAGCCAAACACCAGAAGAGTCAAAGTCAGCAAAAACAACACAGAATCTGCATTTGAGCACCGCAAGACCATCCTGATACAATAACACCTTTTTTTTACATACCGTTTCGGACAGAAAGCGGTGCAGTTATTCTTAAAACAATAAACAACATTTTGATGGGGATTATTTCCCCCTGTAAACGGTGCTAATAATAATAATAATAATAATAATAATAATAATAATAATAATAATAATAATAATAATAATAATGGGATTCTGCAGTTGAATTGTTCAAGTAGTAGTAGTACATGATCTGTTATCTAACGAGCGTGAGAAGTGCTGTAAAAGTCAAGAACGTCCCCAACAAGCTCGCTTAAATAAAATGGTCATGCTTTAATCGGCGTGAAAGGTATCCACGTCGTAGCTTAGAATGTTGGACACCATGCGTGTCAGGACATTCCCTAAAGACTCTGACAGGATACACTGTTCAGAATAATTGTGTTATCCACACTCCCACACTCTGTCCGCCGCTATAAAAAGCTCCCAAAACAAAAGTGGTCACATTTCATTAGCATTAGTTTGATGGCTCACTGCGTCTGTAAAATGGTCACTTGAATAGGCAGCGTTTTATTTATTTATATATATTCACCAAAAACGTTGTGTCCAATTTATCGAAATATTTTTGCACAACTGAGATAATGAGCTTTTGCATGCAGTAAGGTTTAGTTGCCTCAATCATCCTCAACGACTTTGTTCTATAAAATGTTCATACAACTATTAGTTATTGTTTATTTTACTGTAGTTATGTGGTGAAAAAAGTAACCACCAAGAAGAAGAAGACAGAAGTTTAGCTTATCAATAATCTAATGTTTCACCTAAATCTTTTTTTTTATCCTGCTTAACTCCTCCATGTTAAATTATCCCGCGCCTTTTATCATCAGCCCTTAAACGAAATCTCTTAAGTTCAACTATATACAATCACTCTCATGTGGGGGATTACATCAGTTCAATCTGTTGATACCATTTTCTCTATTTGATTTGCTTTTCCCAAGGTGCTTTCAGTGAGCCAAGGTAAAGTCTGTACATTTCTGTGCTCTCCGTTTGATAAAGAACCAGCACACAATGCTCTCAGCTGAAACTAGCTTGAATAAACAGTGCAGGCAAAAGCAAACAGACAGAGAAAATCAATGGGAGCGCCAACAGAAAGAGACATTTGAATTATATTCGATTTAACATGACTTACTTGCAAAAAGCAAATGTCAAATACTGTGGTCCAAAAGAAAATACGTGTCAAATACTGCTGTTTTTGTGATTGGCATGCACACAACTCTTAATGAGACAATTTGAATTGGCTCTCTGTTAGTTTGTGTTGTTGCTACTATACTTATTAAATCATTATTAAAAGTTAAACGGATGTCATAGTTTTCTATAGTTAATGTTTATTCATAGAGCAGACCATACATCTCCATTGTAGCGTCAATCTTAGTCTATATGTTCTTTGACTGATGGCACCACTTTAAATACTGAGGTCTACATTTTGTAACAAAGTGGTAACATTTCATATCCCATGAACTAATCTGCTTTGTACATATATAAAACATTGCATAACAATATAAAAAATATCAAATACACTCAAACAAAAGACAACAGCAGTTTATGACACGTGTGCTGAAAAACAGCATCTTTACCATTTGTTTACTGGCATCCGGAAAAGGCGTTTTCTTTTCCAGCACACAAATCTACACTAAATATAATGTACTTTTTTTGAAACCCTTGAGGTTGTTCGTCAACAGCAGTGTTCACATTGAATTTGTCTACGTATGGTGCAGAAAACAAGTATTTGCAACTCCCTCTCATAAATAAGCTCTATTATGGTAATGTGCTTCGACTTTGACCTTTGACCACCACCATTTGTATCCACCATTCAAGTGGATGTTTGTATCCGATGTAATGAAATTCCCCTCCAGGTGTGTCACTTCAAGAGACTGCAATGAACGGGTCATTTTAAGAGTCCAAGTGCCTGTTTGTGCCAAGTTTGAAGAAATAACTTGAAGCAGTCACTGGAAATTGCGCTAATGCCAATAGGAAACAGTAACTCATTGTTTACCGCTATAAACGTAGTTGGTACAGAACTGTAGACTTCGTCATTTTAACTTGTGAAGAGTCAATTACTAAAATTGTTTGTCATGGACTGGACAGGGCGCTAAAATGCGAGTATTTAGTGTGAACAGTAGACACTATCCACCACCAGCCACCTGCTGAGCTGCATAGTCAATGATCCTGCCTTTTAATCTGCTCTTATTGACTGTACTACAGCTGGTTTAAATATACCCCCAAGATGAGATTATGTAAAGTAGGTTTGAGTAGATGCGTTTACCTTCGTTTTTTATTTATTAAATTCTTAAATGTTCTCATGCTGTGGCAAAGTAAGGTAGATAAAAGTAACCCAATATTGGCTGCAAGATGAAATGACAATCCTTCACAGCAAAGTAATTGTGAGAACATACCGTTTACTCACCAAGGGAAGTCCGGAGATATAGTGCACCGACTTGACTGCATTTTATTGTTTTGAATGATTGGTAAAAAAAAAAAAAAAGAAAAAAGAAAAAAAGGACAGATTATAAAATCGAAGCATGCTTTGCCACAGAAAAATTGAAGTCACATCTTATTCAAAACCTCGCTGCAGTGTAACTTAAACTCTCCGTTCTCTTCCAAGTGCGTGGAGGTTGATGCCATCACTTGAGTGCCTTTGCAAAAGCCCCTAGTTTTTTGGGAATGCAGCGGCCCGAAAGAGATCGAGACAGTTTGCTGTGATCAGCGCACCGGTCAGCTGCCTCCACTGTCGGGTGGCAGGGTTTTTCATTTTGTCCAGCACCAGGTGCAGATCCTGAATCATGTCCCTGTAGCTGTCCCCGTAATGCAAACTCCAGGAGTACAGAAAGTCATAGGCAGGCTTCCACATGGCCTGGAAGAGAACAGGGACAAAGTGAATAGATTTGTACAACGCATGCCATATTTAGCCCTGTTTTCAGCCCTGTTATACGTGTATGTTGTACATATATTGCTTAAGCTGACCTGGGGGCCGATGTCTCCATTCTTCCCTCTGTGTGGGGACTCGAAGCCGGCTATCTGAGCGCTGGAGAGTTTCCCCATCTTCTCGGCGAGCTCTCGCCATCGAGCTCCGAGCTCCACAGCCGTGGACAGGATGACTGTGTTCTGAATCAGCTGGGCCACAAGAGTCACCGAGTCCATCTTGAGCAGGCCCTAGGGTGAAAACACAAAGATACGCTTTTAAAAATGCAAAGGAAGCACGTGAAGTCGGAACGTGCAGGCAGTTAACGTTTCTCTGGCATGCCAAGTATTTTTGGAATTTGCTTTTCAACAAAAGATCTGTAAGTGAGCAAACAGCTTGAACTGTTAAAGCTCCAAATTCACATATTCACGTTGATTCAGCCTGTTTTATTAAAACCGATTGTTCTAATCTACTCACCGCCATGAGTTCATGCAGAAACTTTTTCCTGCTCTTCTCCGTGTGACAGTCCTCCTTCAGCTTTTCCAGAACGCAGGCCACCTTGTCTCGCTCGCCCTCGGCCTGCCGCCGCGTGATGGTGTCCAGTGACTCGCTGCTGTACCCTAAAGCATTGGCCAAAGCTCTCCAGCTGGTTATGTGCTCCGTGACCAGCGTCTGAATGGCAGAGTACATGTAGGTGAGCTTTCTGAAGGGCAGCGTCATGTTGTCCAGCAGCACCGTCGCGGTGATGTGAATGCCGGTGAAGTCGATCACCTGGTCTTTGGTTATGAGCTTGACATTTTTGCAGTGAATCAGACCCGTCCTACCTCGCAGAAATCCTATATACCACTCCTTCACTTTTGTGTTGCCCACCGACCTCACCGTCTCTCTGGAAAGGAGAGCAACAGTGTCCCCCTTGAAATACTCCAGGAGGTAATCTACACGTGGCTGACGGAGGACTGTCTTTAGGGCCGCACCGTACCACTTTAGGTTTGCGGGTTTGTTTTCAAATTTGGGCAAATCTGGACCTTTTTCCTCGGGAATAGGCGAGGATCTTGCCATTTCAGTCCGCTTCTCTATCTGCCTCGGCGCTCGCTTTTCGGATCGGATGGGTGGTGCAGGAGGGGACGCCACCAGGAACTGTGCGGCCGTGGCGGTGTTCGATTCCTTCACACGTAGATCTAATTCAAACGGAGTCATTTCTGTATTACCGGCACACGATAATGCAACAGGCAGATTTAAAACAGTCCCTATTTTGAGCTGACTTTGCCGCACTGCTTTCAGTTTGTCCTCGGGTTTGACTTCAAACATGGAGCCTATGATGCCAACGCTGACGTGCATGTCCTTCACTTTGTCGGGTTTAAACTGATGTTTACCCCACAGCTGCAGCACAAGCGGAGGCAGGTTTTTGTTGCCTCTACCTATGGCTGAAAAGGGAAGCTTTGTTGGGACGTTCTCGTGACAGCAGACCACCAGTACTACTTTGAACGATGGGTGGATGTACCTGGGGCCGTAAACTGCCACAGTGATTTGCCGTTCGAGGTAATCCCACACTGACGTCGCTGGCGGCTGAATAGCAGAGGCCTCCGCGACTGCGATCACGTAAAAATGCGTCTTCAGGTTCTGAAGCTTCATCCGCATCATGTTCTTGTCAATGTAACAGTCGTCCACTTTTACATAGGGCCCTTCTCTTTTGTTGGACACCATCCCGACCACAGTGGTCATCACTTGACTCGACGGGTCCCTCTTCACCTCTCCGGACAGCTTCACCTCCAAAGAAACGTACTCCTTTGTGTTGATGTTGCTGAGAACCACCTCGAGAAGTGGACTCATGGTTGTCATGCAGTTGTTGTTGAGTCCAGGAGGAGGGTCCAGCGTGGCTTTCAGCGTCACCTCCTGGACCTCTCCGGGAGGAACGTGGCACGGTGGGATATGGATGCTCACGTCCGAGTCCGGCAGCTTTACCGAACCTCCGCCGTGGCCGATCTTGCAGATAACCTGGAAGCCAGTGGCCTGGGTCTGAGCCCATCCGGGGCTCTGGCTCATCAGATTTAAGTCCAGGCACGAGCGGGTGAGCTGCCTGTGGCTCAGCCAGGCCATCTTGTAGGCCTCCCTGTCGTCCTTCAGCCACTCAAAATCTGGGTTCAACACTGGTGTGGGCGGCTTGAAGCTGTCCTCCCGCTTTGGCACTTTTCTCTCCAGGTCATCCAAGATGTCCGAAGCACTCCTCCATCTCCCAGATCGGTTGGTGACTTTGTGTTTGCCTTCCAAAAAGTTCCCCACGTTGCCTTCATCTGAAGATGTGCTGAAGGCGTCATCGTTATTCCTGTCCAGATGTTTCCCTTGCTCTGGTTTTGCAGCCGATGCGTTGGAAATGTGTTTGTCTGTGCTGCTGTGCACAATGTCATCTATGAAAGGGTTTGATCCAGATAATTTGTTCCAGAAGGGATTGCGCGTCTGAGAGGGTTGTGCCACTTCGGGCTGTAAAAGTGACCACTCCGAGTTCTGTGCGAGTCGTGTCGCATGTCCGCCTGTGGACACAAAATAGTTTGCTTCTGTTACCATTAAACATATATTGTAAGTCAAGATTAAGAGCACCACCTACCCGTAGGTAAAAAAAAAAAGAAAGAGTTTTACCATTTAGCTTGTTAGTTGTTGGGGCATTGTCGCTCAGGTCAATCAGTGTCCCTTCAGATTTACTCCGCATTAGACTGCCAACGCGACGGAAGGACGCTGCTCTTCCGGATGCCATATTTTTATCTGTAAACATCCAAAATATAGTTTTATATATAATCTCCCATTATACCAGCAGCCTTTGCACATTACCTTTTTTTTTTTTTTTACATAATTCTAAACCGTAATTGATTAAATCAGAGCTTCTGAAGTAGAGGCACTATAAATACCAACTAACATAGATCAATAATATAACGAGCCACGTATAACCTCCTAAACCTAAAACAAACAGTCAATTAAACTTTACCCTTTCATTAGTTATTATGTCATTATTGAAGGGAAGCACCTGCTTCTCAGTTATGAATAGTGACTGGCATTCATAGTCTTCTATCACTGTAATCGGAATAACTTTAGGCTTTGAAGTGTTGGTTTGACAGAACAGAATAGCTGTCTAATTGGACTTGGAAACTATGATGGGGACTGCAGTCATATTGTCGGCTGCAGACCTCGACATATCTATGAGTAGAACTGTATTTTTGAAACGCTGTGACACATGGCTGACAACAGGCCCCTGCGCAACAAAAGACGTGCAAGTGAACTCATTGTTGTCGCCTCTGCGCTTCCGTCAGCGCGGCGAGCCCCGGGGTTTTCCGGGATTCTTCTGTGTGTGACAGAAAACTGTGTAAAAACATGGAATAAAGCCTGAACTCTTCAGCCTGTCAGTTGTTTTTGCGCAAAAGGACACTACCCATTCATGACTTGTCGCAGTGAGTCAGTCATTAATAATGTGGTTTCTTACGCCAGTGCACAAAAACAGGTTGGTCTTGTCAAGCCTTTGAAACAGTTGTCAGCTCTCTCAGCGCGTCTCTGGCTGTGATCAAAGTGGCCCCTGCCACTGTACTGGTGACAGTGAGACGTTATCTGTTCTGATCAAACCCTGAAAGCATCGCGGGCCCAGTTAGTGCTCATTCACTGTGTTTACAGTACGTCAAATACACTACTTGGATCACGCTCATGTGCACATTTCATTGTTTTGATTAAATCTGCTTATCTGACAGGGGGCTCAAACAAATGTCACATTCATTAATAATCCAAACAGAACACCAAACACTCGGCCGCACAGATTCAGACTGAAGTAACCTCAGCTACAAGTGCCAGCCTGAACAGGTGTGTGTGTGTGTGTGTGTGTGTGTGTGTGTGTGTGTGTATAAGCTACACTCTAGTTACACATTCATAACGAATATCCATTCCAGGCCACTTCCTATTTCTACAATACGTGGAAACAGAACACGACACAAAGAAAAACAAAGTGGGATCTCACCGTCGGCATGAGGTGTGTGCAGTTGTGTAGTCGTGCCGATCCTCTGTCATTTACACAGTTTTTTTTTCTGAGAGCTCCCCGTGAAGCTCGGCTCCTCACGTTACTCTGTGTGCTCTCGGGCACCGAGCATTTTGGGATTGGAAGTTTGAAATAAGGCAGGCACCCCGTTCAGAGGGGAGTGGCCTCTCGTTGTCGTCGACTACAGCGCCCAGAATGCAGCGCACTGTTTACGCAGTAGACCGACGTATCACCTGAAACTGAGCGATACCTGCGGTTTCGACAGGGGCGTGCAGATAAGCGTGCTGCAAAGGCTGCCGGTCCGCTCAATGCAAATTTTGCGCAGACACACGCACACACACACACACCCGACACACAATGAACAAAGTGAACGCGCATAGTTTGCGTCAGGGTAAATGATTCGTGTGTGTTATGTATTTGCAGTGTTGCAGCCAAATGCGGTTGTATTAGCCGTTTGTTGTGTAATTGTAATAAGCCAGTTGCAACAGGAGCTGGCCGAAGGGTTGTGTGTTTTGCTCCTTTTGTCTCCCGGCCATTCATTTGATTCTTTGTTATGGTGTTTGTTGGGGGTTTATTGATTGCACTGTTTGCTATAATCAACAAAACGGACTTGGAGGTTGACGGCTCTTGATCTCATCAAGGACACAAGCCTGCTTATCTTAAACCTGCCCACTGAGAAGGTTATATACACCATTTGCTGTGATGAGCGCCTGAATAGATCACTAATTCCGAGTGTTAACGTCAGATGTTTGTCAAGTTAAAAAAAAAAAAAAAAAAAAAAAGTAACCTCTGTATTTGACTGCTTACAGCTAAACCCCAAAATGCAACAGTTGTCAAAGGTTATTATTTTTGAACATGCCTTTGTTAGAACAGAATATAATTTTTATTGCAGTGATCATTCCTGCTAGGAATGAAATGCCCCTTCCTTGTGGTGGTCTTAGAATGCAAGCCATGGTATTCAAGGGCAGTTTTTCCTCAAGGAATGCGGCTAAGCACTCTTGAGTCGATTATGAATTTTTATGCACCAAATATGGTCAGTGGCTGCTGTAACCTGCACTGTAGTATCATTTCCTACTGCAGGAGTGCACATATTTTGCGGGTTATATGATTGGCAGTTTACTTTTGTTTTATAGCTACTCCTACTTCCTTTTTATCATGTACTTCATTGTTGTTGATCTTTAAAGATTAAATAGACAAATCCTGCATACTTCCTCACATTTTTACCACTTGCAACGATTTAATTATTAGCACAGTGTTTGATAATTCAGCAGCCAGCATCTGAAACAAAAGCTACTATCCATCTCTGAGCATATTCTGAGCTGTTTGGAGAATATAGGTGGTTTAAGGCTGGTAATGTTCACTCTTATTTTATTTTCCACATAGCCCACTAAAAGTAACGATTAACTTATTGTACAAAAAAAGTGGATGATGAACGTATTTAACTGTGCCATAACACATAAAAATACTTGCAATTTACTTCTGAGGAAGATTTACCTCAATCAACACTGCCTAGTTCCTGAGCCTTTTTCCAAAGTAAATGTGGATAAGTTGGACTGTATTTAAAGACTTGGATGGTTTTGCCATCTTCATGGGGATTCGGTTGACAATAAGAAAAATACACATTCTTTAATACAACAGGCTTTTTTATTTTTTTAAAAATACATTCACATCAACGGTATACATAACAAAATGTATGATTTAATTTACATTTTATCTGGTAATGTGCTGAGTTATTGTGTCACTGTTGTGGCTCACTGGGACACTTGAATGGAACAGTATAGAATACAGAATATCCACATTCATTTTCCATTGCCCCTTATTATAGCTTGATTTAATGGATATCTCACTTGCATTTGATAATACTTTTCTTACCTCGTTTATACTTATTTATTCTTAATATCATCCCTCTGCAGTAAGCTTCACCGTTATTTTTTTCCTGCAGTCTCATCAACACAGTTATGGTTGGAATCATGGTGGTTTCCCATTGTTGCTTCATACCTACATACCAACTTGTTTCTCCCCCTTTTGCATAGATAATGTCTATTGCTTAAATTTTACAGATCAAACTTAATTTGTGTCTCAATGAGAGGGTGGCTGTAGCTTCCATTTTTGGCCACTTGGTGGAGCTGTTTCTCTACAGTTAAAATGGGCAAACATATTTATCCATTTCGCTGCTTATTCTATTTTCCTGCATTACAACAAGTCAATTGAAACAGTAATAGGAATTCAAATGAACTTGTGGAAATAAATCATGGTATTAAAACCTACACCTAGCGTCAGTGAATCTTTTTGATCATCCACCTGGGAATTTGCCACTTTTTTATACGACCGTTCGATTTTATTGCATCAATTTAGAATCTAAAACAGTCCAGCCAGCAGCCCAAACCTAATAGACTTTAAAAAATCCTCACATTTGAAAAGTTAGAATCACCAATATATATCATATTTTGCTTGACAATGTTTATTTGAAGATTAATCAAATGACAAATCATAGGCCAAAAAATGTGCTAATTGATGAATCTATCAATTATTGCATTTCTGATATTTGATGTTATGGCTCACGCAGTATATGTTTCTGTATTGCATTTCTGTCTCGTAGGCCTTTCCTGCTGGCTTGAATGTTCAACATGTTAGGAGATGTTTTTCTCTTCTAGCTGTCTTCTTTGAAGAAGCTTTGAGGGAATTGTAAGAGAACCATGGCAGCATTAGTTAAGATTGTTTCTTTGAATCTCAAATTCTGGCATCTCTTTTGGCATTGTCAGGGAGTTTGATTTACATCTGTATCATAGGAGAAAAAAACAAATGTTTTGCCTCTCTTTCATTGTAGACGTTTGTTTTTTTAGACAGAAAAAGACTTAATTTTGATTCTGAAGTGGACTTAAACGTATTGATTCTCTAGACATTGATGCAATGGAGTGATTAAACGGAGGTTACAAGTCATAGCAAACCTTCAGAGCTTTGTGGATGAATCTTTGGATATATTCCACTCAGTTAGACAGGTGAAACACAGCTTGTGACATAAATGAATTGCAATTGCTGACAGTATTGTGTAAGGGCACCTCTGTGCGTGTACAGCAATTACTGTTAATTATTTTGACTCTGAATGCTCTGAACCTTGTCAAATTGCCTTTCGATGGGGATTGGTTGGTTTGACGACAATGACAATGTGGTTGTAGTTTTTAACCACAAAAGTGGCCGCAGATATAATCGGTGAGCTGTGTTACCACAACACTAGGATTTTAACCTCGAGAAAGAAAATGAAGAAAGAAAAATGTTAAGCGGCTATGAAGATATGATAGTTAAGCCGATAAAAACATTTTTCATGATCCAGCACTTCATTTCAGTCGTCTTTCCTATTTTTTTTTTAATTGACTGCATAGCAACTGGATTTTCCTGCTGACACGTCGTTATCCTACTATAGCTGTTATTGTGGCCTCAGCCACAGTTGGTGTTCATGCCCTGCCTCTCTGCGTCTTGTTTAATTTAAATAAGGGAAGCAGTGGGACATTCTGGAAAAGTGCTAATGATATGAGCCATAAAAAGCCACGCCGTCTGAGACGTAAGGCCAAAATGACTCTGTCAATATGAATGGATTCTTATTAGTAGTTTGGACTAGTTTTCTCTGTGTGTGTTATCTCGTATGTTCAGGTCTTAAATCTAACGAGGATATCTTAACCATTTTTAATAGCACTTTAAGTTTCTGTTTCTTGTATGTCTTGTATAAGAAAGTATTACATTGAACCTAATGACAAAGTAAAAGACTAAATAAAAATCTAATATAAAACCCTATTCAAGGGGCTTTTTACCCGAGATCTCATAGGGACCTCTTTACTGCCATCAACTGAAGTGCTGATTTTAAATGTCTTTGTGTCTGTCCTGTTTTAATTATTTAGATTTAGATTTTCATCCCCAAACCTTTGTACAGTTTCAAAGCATGTCAATGCATATTTGTGTAAGCAGATACTATTGAAAGGGCAATTATTTAAAATAAATGTTGGGATATGAAATAATAATGGAATGGGATGTTTTTGTTTTTGTTTTTTTGTTTTTTTAATTCCAACAACACTTGGACACCCTGATGCATCTATGGCTCTGAGGAGCTTTCCTGAACTGCCAATAAAGAAGACATCCTATGGAACAGAGGCTGAGAGACTCAACTGTAAGTAGATTAAGTACAAAGTACATAAATAAGTTGAGCCTCTGTCTCCGGATTGTCCATCGGCTGAAATACGTCTGAGTCAAACCTGTAGTACTTTCCTTTTTATGCAAAATTCTACTGGGAAACGGCAGTGGTTGAACTGGGCACTTTTCCCCCCGTTTGTACGCACATACCTCATTATGTGGAGAGAAATTTCTCTACAGTTGTATTTGATGAAGTCCAAACTTTTAGTCTCTGGGTATATTAAAACGGGTATTTTGTGCGAACGAACCGAAAGACCGCTTGCTATTTGATTCAGGGTAAGATTCCTAAGAGACGTCAAATAATTCCAGATTCCCGAGTTGTGCAAGAAGTTGAATAAGTGGACGATGATTGTGTTTCAAATTGCGAGAAGGCGCTAGATGGCGCTAGAAAGCTGCTCCAACAAATCCGAATATTGCAGAAGTTTGATTTATACTGGCTTTAGTTTATTGTCATTGTGAACCGGTGGAAAGAAGAGCACTGCTCCATAGGAAAAATAGAAAATATATATAAATGATCATGTGTTTTCTTCTTCAGTCAAAATGATCTATAACGCTTAAGTAGCCTTCACACACGCATTGAATGCATGCGTAAATGTGATGTATCACGACACCTCGAGAAAAGGGGAACATTTAAATGGGATAAAATACTGCTGTGAATTTTCACTCACGGCAAATACAAAATCCAAGTTTCAGAAATCAGGACTAAGATAACCATTTTAAGAAAAACTTTGACCACAAAGACAAACTATATTTTGTCTTAGGTATTATTATAAGTAAAATGATATCACTCTGACCGAAAAATGTTGTAGTTTCTAAAAGCTCATTATTTTAAATTTAAATGATGGGAAAGTCAAATTCGGCCAACAGCCTAAAGGGGAAAAGCTACTCCTCGCTACAAATCCATTTTCCTTGAGTATTACTCAACACACTTTAAATATTTAAAGATTGCTGTCGATAGTATAAATATATTGTGATTTTGAGCTAGCACTAAAGCACCTGCACATTTGTATAACAGCAATATAAAATTAGTAAATAAAATGTGTGTTTTAGAAGAATGTCCGACGGGGGAAAGTTTGATACCATAAAAGCAAACGGAACTTAAAGCTAGGTTTTGAGATAACGGCAATTCATTTGGCAGAAAAAAATATAAATGAAAAATACTCCTTTTAAAATCGCCGTTAATTATGCAGATATTTATCTTACCACACAGTAATGGACGTTTATCAAATGAGTGCCTTAACACAAGTATTAGTTTGATCTGTGTCGACTTCGTCCTCAGAAGTTTGAGGTTTTATTTACACGCTCAATAGAGGAACAGACATAACCTGAGAATAACTCAATTTTACCTGATTGCAAATGCTTTAAACAGCGTTTATCTTTCTTTTAAAACAAATCTCCATAATCAATTATATTGCTCGATTGTATTATCCGTGATCTCTTAAATAAACCAATATAAATTTAGTTCTGGGTGAGGCCTACGAGTGTGTTGCTGGAGGCCCTTTCCCAACTCGGCCAGGGGACCCTGTAAAAACCACCAGCTGTACACGGAGATTATGAATCAATTTACGTTTCACATTTATAAAAGAAAAGAAAAAATCGTCTTTCGCAATATAGAATAATATGCGTAATAGACAAACAAAGACTGAAACCTTCCCGCAAATCTGCTGGCGAAAAATATAAATGTAATCGACTCAACAATCAAATAAATTGAGTCGATCAACTGCATCTGAATTCATACTGACTTTATTGAGTGGCTTCCATAAAAAGCCATTCTCGGGAGGGGGAAAAAAATATCATTGTAAAATTAAAATCACTTTACAACATGCTTATTTAAATTAAATGAGTGGGTAAACAGTAAATGATTTCCAAACCTTACAAATAAATTCAAAGTGCGCCTAATGATAGACCCCTAAATACAAGAAAACTCGTGGTTAAATATAACTCCCCACAATACAGTTCATATCATGTCAAAGAAGAATCCAAGTACATTTCCGTATATTTTCAAATATTTACTAGAGTCCATATACAACTAGAAATACCTATACAAAATCGTCTCCTGGACAAATACATAACTCACCTTTACACTGGGCTGTAATTATTCTAACCTACATGTCTCATTCTATACAACACATTTCGCAGCGAAGTGAAGTGTACGCTACCTCCGCTGGCCTACTCGCAAACTTAGAGAGCACATACTGTAGGCTGTGGAGGGGGTAGCAATGTATATAGCCTCAAAAACTACAACTGCTCCACCATAATCAAACCGGGGATCGCGGGATCAGACACAATTACAACCGTCCCGTCCCTTACCATACTCTATACAGGTATTTGCTCCTATACCGAGCAGTCCGTCCACGGGGACAAAAACAATTTCTCCTTTTCCGATAATAAAGTGCCAGAGTTTGGTTTTGAACAACATGACTGACAGCAGTTACACGACACTGCCGGCCCCAATTTTTCACAGCTGTGTTTTTCTATCTTTTGTGTGTGTGTGTGTGTCTGTCTCACACCCTGGGTTATAGAACATTAAGGGTATTGGGGATCAGGCGGCTCGGGGGGGGAAAACAAAACAATAATAGAAAAAGTTCTCAGTTGCGCCCTGTCCCATGTGTGCCCAACAATGACTTGATTACACTTTCACTCCGCAGATGTATTAATGAGAAGTTTCCGATGGTACAGCTATGGAATTATGCAATTAGTATTCTTAAACACTCGGGAGGGGGGAAAAGTAAACGCATAGGCCTATTTTTCTCCCCCCCTCGTTAAACGGGCAACACGCGGGATGGAGCGTCTCGCATACGTCAAAGTATGTCCACTTCCATGTCCTTCTCGGACGATTCCACTCATTTGCTGTGTGAACCCAGTCTTGTACTTCACTGCGCGGGGACTCTTAGAGGCCGTTCATGCCCACCCCCTGGGTGGACTCGGGTGGGTGCAACAGGTCGGGGGAATGGCACGGAGGGCTCCCCGGCGCGCTGTGCTCGCTGTCGGTGTCGCTCCCCCTCTTCCCTCCGCTGCCCCCGGAGCCGGAGCCCGCGGACCCTCCGGCGCTGTGAGTCTTTACGTGTTTGCTCAGATGGTCGCTGCGCATAAATCTCTTGTTGCACACCGGGCACGCGAACCTCTTCTCCCCGGTGTGCGTGCGTAAGTGTCGCTGCAGCTCGTCGGAGCGCGTGAACCTCTTGCCGCAAAAGAGCCAGTTGCACACGAACGGCCTCTCGCCGGTGTGCCACCTCAAATGCGCCTTTAGGTGCGACGTTTTCCCGTAAACCTTCCCGCAGCCCGGGATGTGACAGCTGTGGAGGCCCTTCCTCCGGAGGCTGGCGCCCGCCGGTCCCAGTCTCTCCGCCTCCTGGCAGTTTGGACAGTCGCAGGTGGCTCTGCCCGAGTACCGGCGGGCAGA
>JAFBJU010000413.1:346240-452665 GCA_016785305.1 Colistium nudipinnis
TTTTTAAATTACAGGTGGATAGATGGATGGATGGTTAGACGTGAGTCACCTTTCTTTTATAGAATCATCAAGATATTGTATTAGTCAACATTGTAATAGTAGGCTGAGCAGAGAGAGGGAGAGAGAGAGAGAGAGCAGGGTCTGGCGGTTGTTGTCCTCTCCATTCACCGGGAGGTTGGAAGGAGCAGATGTCCTGTCTGCGCCGCGCGCTGCCAAGTGGGTCCGGAGCAGGGGCCGCCACAGACACAAGGGCCCAAATGGTGTGACAAAAGATGTACAGGAAGCCCCTCTCCGCCTGGGTGAGCCGCAGGGAGAGGCACAACACGAGCCAGGGCCAGGGCGGTGGCAGCAGAGCCGCCGTGTGCGTGCTACACCAACACTCTATTCACACAAACACAAATACACACATGCATATGCAGGAATGTGCACATAAAGGCCCATCCCATTCTCCACTGGCAGCAGTGCACCTGCACACTGCACTGATTTATGTACAACCTTGGTATAGCTCTATCTATCTATCTATCTATCTATCTATCTATCTATCTATCTATCTATCTATCTATCTATCTATCTATCTATCTATCTATCTATCTATCTATCTTTTAGTTTTTGTGACCGGTAATTTATCTATATATATTCAGCATTTTCTTTGACTGAAAGACATGGTGTAATTTGCCCATGAGGTCATACAAAGTGGGTGAAGAGGCCCTGACAGTGTTCCAGGCACAGGTGTGCACCATGGCCTGTGCTGAAGGGGTGCACTGAACCATAAACAATGATATAAATGTCTGGCAAATAAAATGGCTAGTTAACAATCTTTTGACTGCTCTAACCTCTGAGCTTTTGTCGGGTATCGATCAGCCAGCTGTTCCTTGCTTTGTGTGGCAGGAGCCTCTGGTTCCTCCTGGGATGAATGGAGAGAGAGAGAGAGAGCTGCCAAAAATACTTTGCCTTTCTTGTTGTGCCTGTTTGCGACAAATATCAAAACAAGGAGCAGTTGAAATGTCACCGGCAGAAAAATAAAAAAATAATAAAAGTATCACATTCTCTTTTTCACACTCTCAAGGCAGTTTTAAAACGTTAAACTTGCTTATTAATTTTTTTTTCAACCCTCAAGCATTGGCTTCTTTGTTCATAGTTCCGACGTTGCTGGTTTACATCGAAACCATGTAACTGGTCATTTGGATGGGCATAATTTGTCTCCCTACATTAAGATAATTGTATGTTAAATAACGAACATCATCAGAATTGCAGCGGGTCTTGTCACGCAAATATGTCAGGGTGGGGTGCTAATGATCCGTCTCAGGGCCCTGTCACTCAAAGCTCTCCTGACAGCGGCAGCAGTCTCTGGCCAGGACTTCAATTTTTTTTTTCCAATAGTATCGTAGCTCTCAGTGCGGCCCTGCTGCGCCACAGTCTGTCCTGATCGCTTGCTCTCCTCTCACCAAAAGGCCGACTGCCTATTATGAAAATAAAATGAGTAGAATCATTTATTTGGGAATTTGTTGGATAGCCTTGTTGGATGTTGTGATCCGTTTTTTTTTTCTCTCCCCCAGGGCACTTGTTTGCTTGGCTGAGGCCATAGATCGCAGTGTTTCAAACACGCTCTGTTTATGATAAACGGAGATAACAGCGTTGTTCGCCGCCATTTGGCTTGACTGCTACATCTGTGGGCCATGAGGTCTTCTTATTGACTTTCACTGAGGCCAACATTGCACTTTGTCAGTATGAGCGGCAGTCTAAGAGACAGGCGGGCGAGGCAGTCATACAAAGTGAAGTACTTAGGATTAGCCCTGGCTCTTCAAGTTTCAGTAATTATCCTCCGGGAGGCATTCTTGCTGTGTTGGATAATAATGGAAGACCGGGTGTACGCCTGTCACCTCTCAAGTGTGGGTGGAGGAAGCCAACGACAGGCGCTGGACAGAGAAATGTTTGCTTTTCTGTTATGTCATCCGAGGAGCACAAGAGTAAGGCAAACTCGCATTGTTCCCCTGAGTGCCGGAGCTGCACAACCACGCTTATTTCACATGTGACCAGCTACTCGGAATCCTTTCTGCTGCCGGTGCGATAATGAGGCATGTTCTCCGAAGGTGATAATGTGTTTTCGAGGTTACGCGTAATTGCCGTAAGTGTCAGAAACGTGTTTCTGATAAACAAATCTGTCAAGCACACGGTGGCTTTAGTTGTTGAGGCTGATGGCAATGTTCGCGAGCTGCTTTAGTACACCATCCTTATTTCTTCCAGCATTCTCACGTCAGGTATTTGCGCAGGAAGAATAACTATTTATTTTTATTTTTTTTCCCCATCCTGATGTGTTGCCTCCGTTTATCTATTACGTTATCATTAAAGTTTCATTCAAGTGCATGTTGGAATAATAGAAAGGTTCCGCTATCCAGCAGAGAAAACACAATGCTTTAATTAAGAGTCAGGGCGATTTCCCAGAGGGGAGATTGTCTTCCTCCATTAACTTAGTTTATCATACAATAAAGAGGTTGCCTTGTCCTTCCCTACCCAGACAATTGGTTTTAATCAGCCAGCAGGCCTTTCACGGCTGATAATTTATGCTAAATTGACAAGGGTGGAGGATATCACAGAAAATCATTATGACAGGGCTCAGGTCACTGCCTGTCACCCTCTTGTTTTATCCTGTCCATTGAGCTCACGGACAACAAGGAAATTCAGGGATGGGAATAACCTCCCAGACGGCTCACCTCGTGTTAATCATCTTGTGAAAGTTTTTGGGAACAAACATTGATGCGGCAGCCATTAAGCCTCGTAGGCTTTTCTTTTTGATTTAAGTGTTATTTTTGAATATCTATATAGATCGAAGAACACCCAAGCAACAGGTTGGAACTAGTAAACATATTAATACTAAATTTTGTTTTTTTAAATCTGGAAAAAAAAAAAAAAAAAGATTATTGTAATAAAATACAGCAATATCCTGTCAAGAATGTAATAACGTTTGGTTTCAAATAAAAAAAAAACCCCAGAACTAACAGTTGTACTGGTGATTGCGAAACAGAGTTCAAAAATGTCTGTTTTTTACTTTGGCTTTCAAGTGTCGACTGTGAGAGTGAGAAAGTACAAATTGTGATTTGAAGTAAGGGGGAGGCGGGGGAGGAGGTTATTGTAATAAAATACAGCAATATCCTGTCAAGAATGTAATAACGTTTGGTTTCAAATTAAAAAAAACCCCCAGAACTAACAGTTGTACTGGTGATTGCGAAACAGAGTTCAAAAATGTCTGTTTTTTACTTTGGCTTTCAAGTGTCGACTGTGAGAGTGAGAAAGTACAAATTGTGATTTGAAGTAAGGGGGAGGCGGGGGAGGAGGGTGGGGGGGGTGGGGGGGGGGGGGGGGGGGGGGGGGGGGGGGGGGGGGCAGGATGAGCAGGAGGAGGAAGCCGGGACACACTTCTCGCCTTGCAATTTAATCACTGTATACCCAGGGAAGTATTGACAGTTGTCCTGTGGAAGCTATTAAAGTTGCTGTCCAAGGTTAAATGAAATTGCAGTTTATCAAGGCAGCATTGAGAAAATAAGGGAATCTGTTCATGGCCGTTGATTAATGTGGCGCGTGATCAACACAAGGGGTTCATTAAGCTATACATCACCGGGGTAATTTAACATGTCATCGCGCCTGCCGTCGCTCCCCTTCACACGTTGGTGTGCGTTGTGTATGTTTGGTGGATTTGTGTGTGAATGTGCACATTTTGAGATGTGCTTGGCCCTGCATTCCTTTGTTATGACACGATCAAGCTTAAAAAGAATACGCTCGTTGTCACTGGAAACCACTTCCGGATGCTGACATCAAACAATTCACTCCCGGTGCATACAAGCGCATTATAAACCTTGCGTGATACTTTTTTAGTTATTGTATATTCAATCAAGTAGCAGCAGCAGCCTGAATATGTTTCCTGCCGAAGTAGTACTGAAGAATTCCTGCTGTGGCATTAACTGAGGTCATACTTCAACACAATAATTATATTTTTTATTGTTATGTATTCTGATCATCCTCTCATGTTATCCTTTTATCAGCAAAGTGTTCACCTCATCACGTCCCAGCTTTGATACCTTGTGGTTGAACAGCAGCTGATGAGCATACATAGAGGAATGCTAATCAGGTCTGGGACTTGGAGCCACGTTTTTTGTTTTTTTTCTTCGCCTGCTGGATTTGTTTACTGGTGGATAATTGATGGTGCTTGAGGGACAGGCGTGAGTCGGACATGAATCACAGGCGACATGGCTCGTGATAAGGAGCTGAAAGTCGCCTGTAATTAAGCCGGGCACTAGAGACCAATTGTTTGTGGAATGATTTGGTTGGGGCTAATTGACACTAATTGTTTAATCAGATTTTCTTCCCCTTCATACCACAAGCAAGTGTGTTCCACCGCCACTTCAGCCAACAATGCGGGGAAAGAGATGTTGAGAGTGTCGAGGGCTCTGGCGATGGGTGGAAAACAAGACGTCTTTGTGGTGACATTTGTATCCAACCAATAGTCATGCGTAGACATGCGCATACAGGCCACTTGCATTTTACCCCTTTATTGACGTATTTGACCGTTTGTATGGATCGTCAGCATGCCCTCATGCAGGAACTGTCGTTTGAAGTTTGAGCTTTGCAGTGCCGTGTTTTCACGAGCATTGATATATAGAGAGACGTTTAACAGCTCTACGATGGACTTTCTGTTATGACTGGGGAAACCACCCGGAAGTATTTTTGGATTAGGAGTAGTTGCGGGTTCTTTTGTGCACAAGTTACCCGTTACACTGTTTGAAAACAGCAGCGGTGTCGATGAGATGTTGAGCTGAGCAGATTTATGACATTTGGAGGGGGGGGGCTCGTAAATTAGCACAGTAATACTCGCGGTCCTCCCACACTTGACTGCAAGAACAGTCCTGTTTAGTGTGCGATTGCACAACAGCTGCACTCCATCGCACCACCGACTAAATGGCGGCACAGAGCGTAGCACTGGGAGGCTACTTTGGAAGAACGGTGGTGGATAATTGTTTTTTAATACATGTAATACTTTATGAGTGTGGGCCAGAATCAAAGCCACGATGAACAATTTACGGCTCATTTACCAAACCTGTTACAGGAATATGACTTGTGATGGCTCCCATGCCGGAGTTTAACATTTTGATAGTCCTTGTTGACAGTGTTTTTTTGTTTTTGTTTACCATGATAAAAGTTCATAATGCCATATATTTTGTCACTAATTCTCTAACCTAAACATTTTTTAAAGATTGGGGAAAAAAAATGTAGTAAAAAATATTCAGTCATTCTGTATGACGCGGCCCTTCCTGATCCTCATGTAGTTGATCTTGGCTTGAAATAGGAGCAGAGTAGCACACAAATATTGTGTTTTTTAAGTCTTGATTCTCTCCACTTTCAGCGTAAGGTTTGTTTCTCAGAGAAAATATGAAAAACAATAGATAGCAAATAGCTCTCGGAAAATAGACCATAAATAAACAGCGGCCCTGAATAAACACACAATAAAGCACACACAAGCAAATATTTACATTGGCAAAACACTTTATTGCAGTGTCTCATCAACACTCATTTATTATTAGTTGAGGCTGCGACACACGTGGGGAGCTGTTTTAGTGAGATTAAATGATAAAGCGGAGCAGATAATTAGAGACAAGTCTTCCTTCTCGATCTGATTAAACCCAGCAAGTCTGAGTAACGAGCTGGTGATGGGTGCAGCTGAACACATGAACATGAGATCTGACATCATTACATTAAACGGCAATTAAACCTGTAGCTTTTTTTAATTAACGCAAACTACGATGGGAAATTAATGGTTATTACTCTGGAGCCAGCAGAGGGGAACATTGGATATTTCCTCATCTAATGTAAACAACACTGAGCAAGTACAACAACAACAACAACAAAAAAAAATGAAATACGAAATAATATTTTTCTTCAGTCTCTGCTATAACCCATTGCTATCAACCAGTAAAATGAGAAAGACCATTCAGATCACCTGATCACACAACTCTCACAAGGGATGGATTCATAAATATTCAGTATGTGGAACTACCAAAAGTATAATCACTTACCTAGAACATGCCATCCAGATATTTCTGCCTTTATTTTCACTCGTTTTAAGATGGATAACATGTTTTGATATATATATATATATATAAATATCTGATAAAAACCCATTCGAAAACGCATCACTCCCTCGCCCACTCAGTGGCGTATGTCGGAAACGTCCGAGGTGATTGTTTTAATAGTAATGTTTGGAAGTGTTGCACATTATTCACATTCCAATTAGCATTTATCTCGTCGGTGTCCTTTCTCGAGGAAGTTTTCTGATTTATCGCGGGAGGCCGCCTTTACTTTGTGCTAATAATTGGATGCTATTGAAAGGATGAGTTTCATTGATTTTGTGGATGACTGGGAGCATTACTGGCCCAGACCATAGATTGTCAGCAAGGTCTGTGTTGAGCTGGGATCGATGCCGGTGAATCTTCCCCTCTGGTTTTTATTTACTTCTGTCTCCATTGATTGAAACATGCAATAGTTCAGGGGCTATTATCACACTGACGCTAAGTTTCTCTGTCTCCCCGCTGAAATAGCTCCCTCTGTTCCCCTGCAATATCTCACTCCAGCAAGTGCTCCTATCTTTCCCTTTCTAACTAATGAGTTAAGAGTATTGCGATGACCTGTAAACATCAATCATGGCGAGAGAGAGAGAGAGAGAGAGAGAGGGAGACAGTGACTAACTGCACCAGAAGGAGGGGGACGAAATGAAATGAAAGTGTACAATAAAAGAAACCCGGCCCCCGTTGTAGAAAGTGAAATAAATAATTCCATAAATGGTCATAATCGTTGAATGATCGGGGAGCCGGCGTAGGCCAACGTGTCTCGTATAAGCCAAATAAACCGGAGCTGTCCGATCAATGTAATGGAGAATACCCTGAGACTTTGGTTGTACTTAGTAGGAGACAAAGAAAATGAAACTTTTTTTCTTTTTTTTTTCCCCACTCATTGGGAATTCAGCGGTGCGCTCTTAATCCAATTGGGGGCTCTTCGAGTTTTGGGGGGGGGGGATCACAAACAAAAAAAAAAGCCATGAATTTCTATTCAACTGTTAAAATGAAACTTCTTTCAAACGGATAACCTGCGCAATCGGCCTTGTAGTGGCTGCCTCGCTCGATTGTTTCCACAATACAACATGGCGATGGCCCTGTGCAAGTGTTCCATCCCGCGTTTACATATCTTGTTTCCCGACAAGACAGCAGAAAGGTCAGCGTCCTATCCGGCTGGGACTCTCATGATTGAATGTAATCAGTGTGTACTTGTTATTCTGAGTGCTGGGCCTTTCTTTTATTTGCTGGCCCCGGAGTTAATTTCCCTGGTGACCTTTGTGTAATAAAACGGTATTATCGGTTTGTGGCGCCACAACAGGGAAGCAAATTAGCTTCCTCAGCAGTGTTTTGTCACCGAGGAGATCGGTTATAAGTTTATTTACTTTAATTAGATTAAGGGTGCAGTAAAGGCATGTCTCTGTGTGGGCATCGTCCCTGGGCTCCTTGCATTATCTGATTATCCCAGCCTGTGAATTGGACAATGGTTACGCATTTTAATGGTTATTCACTCTGCGTCGTCAATGGGGGACACCGGCATATATCGGTTTGCTTTGTACTTTTTTTCCGCTGCCCTTAACATAGGGACGGCTACTAACATTTTTGGCAAATCATTTCAAGTTAACCCAGGCACATTGCAGTTTGTTTGTTTTTTTTTTTTGTTTTTTTTTGCATCGTCGTATCGTGAGTGCACAGATGTTTGAAAGGAAATCATCCCGCTGTTGATTTCTCACACTTACTGCACGAACATATGTCATTTGAGACTGTGGAATTCTTCTAATCCTTCCCCTACCTTCGGTGGGAGTAACACTTTTCCTTTTTAACTGGATCCCGTTTTCTTAAGTGCACTCTAACGAGATCAGATGAACGCTCCACATTTTCCGTTTAAACGATAATGTACAAGTTGTACCAACAAAACTTCTGAAACTATTTCTGATGGTTAATCCAAAACATTATCCGCCATTGCATTTCATATTTTGAACACATTTGCCTGTGCTCTGTTCAAAAAAAAAAAAAAGAAAAAAAGTGATAAATAACAACTTAAAAGTCTGCGAAATGCTCTTTTTAGGATTTCTTTTTTCTTTTCTTTTTTTGATTTAGTGGAACGCCGCTCACACTTCGCAGATATATTTAAAATATATTCTATAGCTCGCTGTTGCAAGGTGAATGCGAGCGGAGAGGCTGTGAGCTGTGGAGGCCAAAGTGAATGCAATGCTTTACTGACCCGAGGAATCTCTTTTATTATGGGCTCTTTGTGCCTCTCCCTCCGCTGCTCTGTCAGGCCATTCAGACCCAGTGGCAGCCACCTACATTATATCCTGGATAGGCAGGACATTCATGCCTTTTTAACCCATTGTCCTTCCCCCTGGGGTGAGGGCCCAGAGCGGGATGTGAGAACCCCAGGCCGGGCATTGTGTCCCTCTGCGCTCTTCACACACCCGGCGGGGGACTTCCTTTCTGGTGTCACCGAAACCTGTGTGGTGTAATCCGCAGCTCCCTGCTGAGCAGGATGGGAAGGTTATTAAAAGTGCCTCTAATGTCTCGTTAATAAATCGCTTCCATTTTCCGCTTCATTTCTGAGTAATCGTGTTGGGAGTGTGCATGGGCAGGAATGTGTACCCGCTCCCGTGTTTTCAGTATCAAAGCAGCATAAAAAAAGAAAAAAATAGCGTTTCCCCTTTATTGTCCACTACAAGTATCGCAGATGCGCAAATACAGATCCATTAGAGATGTGACCCTCGCATTAAAGATGGAGTGTCTGGGCCGCCGCGTGACGGGGTCAGCCGGCAAGGTGTTGATGCCGCCGTGATCGTGGGAGGAGAGATTTTTAAACATGCTAAGTTCAGCCTAGAGGTTTCGGGTTAATGGTGTCTTGTACTGGGACCTGCTGGATGCTGCGTTTAGGTGTCCTCTGGGGGCAGCTCTTTAAAGCCGCAGAGGTCACTTCAGTTAGAGTGCTGCTGTGTTAAGAGGTTAGAGAGCAGAGATCCCCACGGCGCGGTATCACAAGCACTCTCCATGATGCGTTAAGGAAGCCGATGGCTCTGATTGCCACAGCGGGACCTGGAGGTGAGGTTAGGGATGGCTCAGGACTGCTGGGTTAATCCCATTAACTGTGACTCCTGTAGCTTACTCTGTGTGCGTGCGTGCGCGCGTGCGTGCGCGCGCGTGTGTGTGTGTGTTCTTCAAGGACGGTGTCTGTGTGTGAGTGTGCAGGGGGTGACCCCAAAAGACATTAGCCAGCCCCGGAGGTCAAAGGACAGCCGGAATTAAAATACATGTGAATCATTCATCAAATATGAGCGTCTCCTGTGTTCTGGGTGCAAGCCACGCTTGTTAGCGGAGACCTTATTCTCACTCTGTATCCCTCCTGAACTTCGAACTTTTTGAATATCTCGCACTGAATCCGCATACCCGGTCTCACTGAGCTTTCCACCTTTATTTCATTGAAAATCGGTGCCTAATTGTTCACGACAGGCTCCTCGGGTTGTTCTTTGACACAGTTAGTTTTCTTGCGGCTTGTTGTTTGACAGATGGAAGTAAGAGTGACTCGATCAGCGGTCACAAAAGTGGAAACCGGAATCCGGTCGGTCGGCTTCATGTGCGCTCGCACATCTCCGTCATTAGTTAAGGCCCGAATAAAAATAGAACAAAGAATGAATGCCAACATGTCCAATGTGGCTGGTGCGGACACCGCTTGTTGTTCGGTTAATTGGCATCAATTATCACGTGCCTCTCGCTTTGGCGTGCGACAATTAGCCTGAGTTCTGCATGGACTCGAACGAAACATATATCGACATCCACGACAGGTGCTAAGATGTCACCATTGAGCTGATTTTAAACAGCATCGTTAAAGGCTAAAGGACGGTGGCTATTATGTCTACCTCTGGGCTATCTGCATCGCTCCCGGTCACGCAGGCAGTC
This sequence comes from Colistium nudipinnis, assembly GCA_016785305.1. Taxonomy (NCBI): domain Eukaryota; kingdom Metazoa; phylum Chordata; class Actinopteri; order Pleuronectiformes; family Rhombosoleidae; genus Colistium; species Colistium nudipinnis. The sequence continues at coordinate 356,263 of JAFBJU010000413.1, forward strand.
AGTCAATGCAGGACCCGCTCTGTGGAAATATAAGTGGGGCAGTTATGGCACAAACAAAAAGCTATCAGTGATTCTGAATAGAGGAAAAAAATACTGAAGGGGTCAAACGTCAATGGCAGGGAGCAGGAGAGTGTTTAGTGTTGTCAATAATGGATTCTCACAGCGAAAAGCTTTCGGTGGGCGGGATGTCGTGGGCCAGAGTCATTCATGCAACAACACTATATCATGCAGAGACTAAAGCAGAGCATAAGATCGCTGATATACTGTCTGCTGTCTTTTCTACCCGGCAACCTGTTACTTGTAAAAACCACCAGTTGAAAGGTTAGTTGGTTAGTTAGTTGACCGTTTAGTTTTTTTTTTTTTTTGAAAAGCAATTCATTGTTGCGCCGGTGTTTTCTAGATTGAGTTTTGTGATGATTTTCTTTTGGGCGGTATCTCTAATTTTACTATGCATTTATTTAGCTGAAAATGTTAAAACAAAGTAGCTGGACCGATTTCTTTTTTCTTTTTTTTCCAATATTTACACTGACACATGGTATCAGCCATAGTTAAAGGATACATTTAATCATTTGACTGTAACTAATGCGGCGAAGGCGGATATTTAGAGTTATTGGTATTTGGAACAATATGGTGAGTGTGTGTATTGATCAGACTTTCGTCTTGTCACGCCTGTCAATAATAGTAGATGAATCTAATTATAGTTCCTTTCTGTCTACTCAGTAAACTGTCAGCATGGGAGCCCTTGGCTTCGCCGTACACACACCACCACACACACACTCACGACATTAGGGCAGTCGACTTAGAGCCCCACTTCCTTCCTTAACATCCCACGTAAAGGCTCGACACTGGTGCTAAAGACAGCAAAATCATTCTTATATGAGCATACATCATGTATACGTTTATATGAGCATTATTATTAGCTAGAGTATATACGTAATTATGGAGTGACTTTTTGTATTTTTTAAAAGGTTAAACTTTTTTTGGATTTACTTTTAGTATTCATTTTTATTTATTTTTTCTTCCCGCCTTTGTACCGTGTATTGACGTTTTAAAGAATTTGATGAGACGGTTTATTTGGACTTGTCGTGCACGTGTCTGTTGTGGAGAAGAGGAATTGTTCCTCTGAAGAGCATTTTTCAAGAAAAGGGAATAAACAGTCGAATCCTTGTTGTAGAGACATGGTGCAAGCAGGGAAGTGCCCCTGACTGTGTCCCATAAAAAAAAATAAAAAAATCCCCATTTTCAAGAATCATTTATTTCTGTAAAATTCATGCTTTCTCAGATAATCTAAAAAAAAAAAAAAAAAAGTGGTCTCATCACATACACAAGCTTGTGTCTTTGTTTGTCCAGTTTGTCATTCCACACAGCCACGCATGGCCGATCAGGGACTCCCCTATCTCCGCGGGTTTTTTTTTTTTTTTTTTTTGAGTGAAAGTCATTCGAGTTTGAAATCTTCTGTGGCAAGTGCAACACTTCATCGAGGCTGAAGACTCCCTGGCTATCAGAGATGTATCAGTTGGTGTGATAAAGCCCCTGCCCCTGGTCCCCGCACAGCAACATCCCATCATATATAAGCGCGGCAGAAAAGAGGCCTTTGTCACTGTTTATCTGGGCTGCTTTTCTTCCTCGCCCTTGATTTCCTCTTCAGAAAATTGATGCACCCTTAAATTGAAGCGGAGGGCTTGACAGGTAATGGTTAGTGTGATAACTGCTCAGATTTCATCAGCCAGGGCTTCTTTTTTTTTCTCTTTGTGTGCAATCGCTGGAACTTTCGGCTAGATTATCTGTCACCCAGTGCATCTGATAAAAATGCAGAGTTGAAGAGATATGGCAAAATGCTGGCACAGATAGGAAGAAAACAGATCTGGATGGAGAATGTTGGATGTGAATGGAACGGAGAGGATATAAATGTACATTTATCTGGTAGTGTGGCATATAGAACATATTATTACCATCACAATCACTTCCCCCTTGGCACAGTGATTTGTATATACATTATTTGGTTTAAATGGCACCGTTTATGATTAGCAGTGTGCAGGGGGGAAAAACACACACACACACACACACACACATTTTATGGCTTCCAGCTTTCATTTTCTTGTTCATTAAAATTCAATTCAACCATATATACTTGTTTTAAATCATTCTTCAGGGTTTTGGAAAAAAAAACAAAAAACACTTTATTACAGAGATAAAATGTATATTTGAATTTTTATCAGCATATGGTATATATTTCATGAATGTCAAAATATTTACCCTCGTGTCAGTTCTCTTTGAATGGCAACTGCTGATGGCTCGCACAGAGAATCTTCTCTGTAGTATGATGGTTTGTTGATTATTTGTCCGAGTGCGAGAAAACCTATTCAAGTCTAAAAAACAAAAAGTCAAATCTGCATTTGCTCCATCAGTGTTAGTGTGAGCAATAGAGCTGAAATCTTTGGCACGTGGGTGGCAGCAATTTCCTTTTTCTTTTTTTTTTCCTCAGCTATTATAGCATTATAATCACTCGGTTAGAGTTACATAAAACATGCATTTTTTTTTTTGGACCGGGAGATTTTCTGACGAGGGAAACAGCTGTGCTGGCCTTACAATGCATTAAGTATTTCATCCCTTCTAGATGGTTAAATTGTGCATGAAATGTTGCTGGCGCAGGGTTCTCCTGAGCTGGACTGATTAGGCAACATCTGTTACATTGGGAGAAATCCGTGTCGTTTCTAATTAGCTGTCAGACCGTGGCTACGTTGTGCCTGATGGTGCCGGGGATCTGCCACAGGTTCCTCTCCTCGTCCTGTCACCTGCTTGTGCACCCCCCCCCCCCCCCCCCCCCCCCCCCCCGCCCCCCCTCCCCCTTCCCTCCCCCTCTCCGCCTCACTCTCCCTCACCCACACACACACACACACACACACACACACACGCTCTTCAGCTGTAATTAGGGAGCGGGGGTCCATACAAAGGAGCGAGCTGGGAGCCAGGCTCGAGCCCATCTGTGCAACCCCGTCATCAGCAAGCCCACAGCTCCTCCGACGCTGGGGGCCGCTCCCGAGCCGGGGGCCCCCGCATGCTGATCATCTGATCGCACCAAACTTTCCTCCTCCTCCTCCTCCTCCTCCTCCTCCTCCTCCTGCCGGCCTTTTATCCTTCTCCTCCACTTTGCTTCTTCTTTTTTTTTTCTTCCACTGAAAGAAAATCCATTGCAACCCGGCTAATTCATCTCGCTTTAATAAGCCTCGGATGCTGGTGAATATTAAATGTACCACGGTGAGGAAGAGACAACACTGACCAGCTATTGACATAACGCAGCATTAGAGGGATGGAATGAACTGAAATCTATATAGACAAATTAACAGACACAGGAGCCGCACAGAGAACGCTCGCAGCTGACCCGGTTTTTGTCCGCACGCATTGTGCTTTGTTGTTTTAACGCAATATGTTATTAAGACTTGTGCATCAAACCTACCGTTTTTTTTTTATATAACTCCCGATAATCGCTTATGTTTTAGCAGTGTGTTGAAATACGCATTAGCGTCTCACCGACCAACTAGACCTCTCGGTTCCATTTCATTCATTATTAATTGTGTACACAATATGCCATTGCCATAGGTCAACTCCTGTACTAGTCGTCTCAATGTGTCAGGCAATTCATTTCATTCGCAAATCAATAATTCTTGTTTACGTGTTATGATGAAAATAATACAATAGGGCAAGAGCCAATAGTTCTTTCCTTTTTCCCCTTCCTTGTTCTTGTTCTGTATCTAAAGATTTCTGTTTTTCATTTGAATCCTTTTCCCCTTTAAAAACATATATATATATATATATATATATATATATATATTTGAAGAGAGACCTGTCCAAAATTGAAACATTAACATTATTCCAACAATAAATACAAAAAGCATAATCTGTAATAATACTGCAATACTTACCTTTTATTTAAAGAAAATATATTTGTTTATTATTATTAAAAAACCATATATTTGTTTTTACTTAATCTTCCTAAAATTGATATTAATAATGTTTTTAAAGCTATTTAAACACATTTGTTATCGTTCACATCTGTGTGTAAAACTAGACAAACTAGACAAAGGACTACCCTGACTTTTGTTTAATCCACATTAAAACACACACACACACACACACACACACACACTTACACACACTTAAACTTCCTCTCCACTCCCGAATCTCGTGCTCTGTCATGACATTGTCAGACAGCCTACACATCTGTCCCCTCTGGCTATCTCTGAATCTCTGACACGTTCAGCCTCAAGACCCGTGAGAATGGGCACGGGGACGGGGGACGGGGGACCTTAAGGCCGCGCATGAGACACGTGGAAACCGTTGAGTGCTTATCATAGACACTTAAACACACCGGGGAGATGTCCGTTCGCCTGAGCCACCTTAAAATCAGGGGGCTGGTTTGAGAGCCGACAGGTAAGACCAGTCATGGTGCGGTGGAGTATTAGTAACTTTGTGTTCTTTCAAGTGCCAGGAACATCAGGCGTTCTCTTCAAACAGACGCGCAACTTCCCGTCAATTTCGGAGACAGTTTGACGACTGACTAATCCAATCTGTATCTTGTTCTGTCTGTTGGCAACGTTGTATTGTGGGTAGGTGCGAAAGACGTAACGCTGGATGTGACAGACGTTCGGCTTTAAGGTTCTCACTGAATGCCAGAGTAATCATGTGCAGTTTAAAATAAAGAAATAAACCAAATATTTTTCCCACGGCTAAACTAAGGGATACATTATCCTCGTGTAGAATGTGTTTCACACAGGCATAAGGATTTTAGAGAACATAACATTTTGCACTTGTAAACTGATGTGTGTGTGTGTGTGTGTGTGTTTGTGTTTGCTTTACTGTTTATTTAGTCAATTTCACATTTGAGAAATCAGTGAACCCACATATTTCAAACGGGGGGAAAAAAAATCGAAACCTGGACCTAACCCCGAGGTACATAATAATAGTCAGCCGCTGAGTAAAGGAAAGATGATGAAGAAAAAGTCGAAGATGGAGGAAAAAAATAAAAAAAATCCGACTTTGAAGTCGATGCCCGGCTGTCGCAATTCTGCTGCGAGCAAATCAAGGCAGAGAGGGGGAAAAAAACCAAGAATGACAGGCCTGAGAGAATGTCACAGCAATTGTGGGGTCATCACCGGCAAGAGACGATGGGTGATTGCTCCGCGGCGAGTCCGTCCTGGAGGACATTGCCCACCCTTGCTCATCCGTGGCCCAACCTTTGGCGCTGACATTTAAAGTGTTGATTTTGGAGCACTTATGCTAATTGTTGTAATTTTCCTGATGAAGCGCCATTCTGATACCTCGATGTGGCCGAGATAGTTTTACATTTTCTCCGTGCTCCTCTCTGCCATTTGCACCGTGCAGTGTCAGCTCGGAGTACTGCTGAAAGCGGACGAAATTGCAAGCAAATTGCATCAGATTGCCAACATTGTGAAAAGGTAAATTGCTTGCAAATCTATTTAAACCACTGGCCTATTTTCATCAGCTATGGTACTTGGTATTCATGATTGCTTAATTGGCGACCTTTTCTATTGTGTAGTGCTTTATGGTGTGATGGAAAACGATCTTTACCAAACCAATTACCCTTTTTTTCTCCCCCCCCCCTTTTCCCCCCCCCCCCCCCCTCCACACTACTACATTAGAGCTGTGATTGCAACAGCTAGTCTTTTGTCAATGAACTTTCTGGTTTCAGCGTGTAAAGTGTCATTTGCGTGCGTATGATGTTGTTGGGTTTTTTTTTTCTTTCTTTCTTTTTGTCGGAAAGCACTGCTAAAACGATGGACTGTTTCAGTTATACCCTGTCCACGTGTGACAGTAATAAGCCCATAATAACCTTGTCCATGTGCGAGCCCTGTTCCAATCTGGAAATATTTTGTCACACTATCAATCATGTGCTTTTACCTACAATGTGGACTTCATAAAGCTTTCGCGTGTGGCCAGTCATATTAAAACATTTGTGGCAGTTTTTAGCCATGGCCGCAAGTGGCTGTGGAATGAATAATGTGGGAATTTGACATTAAATAGAATTTCACCGAACAGTCCTGATACTGGGACCTTTTTTCACTTTTCTAACATAGCCTTGCGCCAATCTGTGATTAAAAAAAAAAAAAATCCTTAATAGCGAGAAACACATTTTTCATCCGTCCACTTGTCGGCTTCGAACGTCCATTTTCCCTTGTGACTGTCTCAGCGGCATGATTACGAGAGAGCGCCCTCCCTCCCCAGACGGACCTAGCGCTGGTCCATTGAATGTACTGAAGTGCTGTCAGTCTGCTCCCTTCTCCGCTGGCAGACAGGTCCGACAGAATTAACCCTGGATTAACCCGCCAGGCCTGAGTGCGAAGCAATGGCCTTGGCGGATGGCCACGTGTGCCCGGTGCCCGGTGCCAGGTGCCACCGACTCCCGCTGGCACCCTGCGCTCCGTCCGAGGGGGCAGTGGTGACAGCACGGCCATCTCTGTACAGCTGGCGTCTGGGTGCCACTGCCAGGGCGGGGGTTAAACTGAGTAGGGCCGTCCCACCAGGATCACTGCTCTCTGCTCCTTGTCTCCATTAAAAAAAAAAAAAAAAAAAAAACATCGGAGAGGATCGTCTTGTAGAACATTTATGGTACTTTTTATTTTTATCTTTTTTTTTTACCTTTTTTTTTTACCTTTTTTGTCAGATCTAACATATATTAACACTTAAAAAATAAAAAAAAAAAGGTTATGCCCTGTGCAGCCAAACATTTTGTCGTCCGTATTCTAGAAGGATGACGCGCTTATGGGACTCGGAGGTATTATATTCAATCATCTAAAACAGAGAAGCAGCACTTTCCAGCCTGTGACAGGCTTTATTTCAGCCCGGTCATATTCGGCTCTGGCAGCTCTCGGCATGTCGTCGCTTTCATATATAAACAGCTCTCATCCTCGGTTCTTTTGTGCACATGTCTTTTTCCCCGAGGTGAGGGAGGAGGATGCAGGCTCAGAGGGGGTTGGTGAAGGGTGTGGAGAAAGACGACTCGAATCAGACCGAACGAGGGAGCGGTCTCCTCCTCTCCTGTAGATTAGCTTATTTTAACTGCAGTCAGGCTTTCACAGCGGCAGAGGATGAGTTTTGTGTGTGTGTGTGTGTGTGTGCGTGTGCGTGCGTGCGCGTGCGTGCGTGCGTGCGTGTGTGTGTGTGTGTGTGTGGGGGGGGTCATATAACCCCTCCTGCCATTTTAGCCGACCCCGAGCCCACCGAATGGGAATGTGTGGAGGCTGGGGAAGGGGGCTGTAAATTTTCTCTGACTCAGGGCACAGCTGATTGATCTCTGAGTGTAAAATCAATAAGAGGACAGTGTCATTTTTGTAAAGGATGAGTTGGAAAGAGAAAATAAATTAGGACTCCCCAGATCGGGCTGGTGGTGCTTGTGCACACACTGGAGCCTCGGTCTCATTAATTCAGCACAGTCCGTATTTTGGTAATGTTGCATCCGAGGGCTTCAATCTCACAGGTGCCTAAGCGTTGCAGGCTACGCCGGCAGCAGCAGCGGCAGCGGCCGAGCCTTCATTACAATATGTGTATTTCATCGCATACCCCGACGAGAAATAAGACGCTCGTCCCTGCACCTCCTCCATGTCCTGATGCCTGACGAGTCCCTGTTGTTATTTTCACGGGTACGTCATGCCAAGGAGTTGATTAAATCAGGAATTGGAAGCCATTGTCTCTCTTGCATGTCCTTTATCAGAACTAATGTGCCGGCTGTGGTCATTTGTCTCGAGTTGTTACAAGGAATCAAGACTGGTGCACTTTTCTCTTTGGCGAGATATTGCGGGAAGATTAATTTACCACTTCTCATCCCGTCGCTCCCTCAGTTTACTGTCCGCCATGTCTGCCGCAATATTTCTCCTGCTCAGATATGCTGTTTTCACTTATTCATTCCAGTTTCACCTTGATCTTCTCATCTTTTATTTGACACTCCTTCCGAGCACCGAGAGAATATAGTCCTCCGCTGGATTGATGGTTGGAGAAACCATTGCATAATATCAACTTTCGGCGGGGCCATTTTTCACCGTGTGCCCCGACCCATGTTTCATTTGATCAGCGCTTGACGATTGGCTCCGTGCTCACATCCCCAGCTCGAGTCTTTGTTTGCACCCTTGTGTTTTGTGTCATGTAGAACATCACTGTCGGAGAGCGTGTGTGCGCGCGCCCGTGGGACGCAGTAGCTTTTTATCGGTTGGTTTCACTTATCGCTGAGGATCCACTCATCACGCCGCTGTCTCTGCTGTTTAGCCGGGCCATTAAGGACACGTCAGGCTATCGGGAGGCCGCTCTGGGGGACTGGCAGGCATAAAATACACCCTTTGGCCTCACTCTGAATAATCTTCAGGTCAGAGGGCCTTTGTGTATAGCCGGAGGCTTTAGAACAAGCGCTGTGGGACAGAAACCCGACAGAGCCGCGATTTAAACCGCCACCCATCATTCGTGTGTGTCAACATTTTCCGTCTGCAGGACCTTTGAGATGTTTTCCCCCCGACGTGACCTGGTGGACGGACACAATTGGGCCGTGTTTGCTGTGAGTTTGGTGTCTTTCTCAACTGCTCTGGGGGGGACGGGGACGGGACAAAATAGGCCAGATTCAACTGGAAGTTTAAAACAAAGCGAATCAGAAATGCCCAGGCGGTTCAGCGACATCTGTGTTTTGCCAGCCAAAAGAGTAATTCCTGAAACCGTCGCCGTGAAAGGAGATAATTTGTATGTGAAATACTCATTTAATTCACATTCACTAAGCAGGTTATCAAATTAAATCAGGGCTCTGTTAGGCCTGCCACTTGGGCCTTTGGGCCCGGCTTCATGTGTAAAATTGGCCAACAAGAGATTTGGGGGAGCGCTTTGCACGCCCCTGTCACGTCATCTCTGGGCTCCCCTCAGGAGGCCGATCCCAGGGTCAGTGCTTGTGGGGAGATGCCTCTATGGACTGCCACAGAGCGACAGGGCCACAACACCACCTCCAGCTGGGCAACTTATTGCAGCCCCAGTCTTTCTCGCCCCCCTCCCCACCTGCCCCAGCCATTCACGACATCATCAAGCCATCACTTATTCATGAAGCTGTGGCCTGGTGGAGTGTGTGTTTGTGAGGGATGGTTGGGTGGGGGGGGGGGTTACCAGTGTGGTGACACTGTGCGGCAGTTTGGAGCAGTGGTGCGGTGGTTGGGAGAGTGCGGACGGAGACTGTAGGGGGGTGAGTCTGCAGGTGGCTGTCACCGCCGTAATTGCCTCATACTTCCCTCTGCAGCGTAAAATTGTTTTCATTATGTGTCATGCACACAGTGCCAGGCAAGGGCCCCTTGAGAGCATTCCCGAGAGCCAGAGGGAGGAGGCACTCCACTTAAACAGCCGCTTAGCTTCAAATAAGAAAGGAGAAAAGGAGCAGGGAGAGGAGGTGGAGGAGGAGGAGGACAGGAGAGAGGGAAGGGGTGTGGAAAAAAACAGAGGAAGCTCATCATTAACTGTGTTCGAACAACAGCAGACAAGTGTGAGCTCATGCACAAAAAGCAGGCAGAGCTTATCCCAAACATCTCAGTTACCAGGGGGGGGGGGGGGTTCTGTGAGCTCCTGGAGGGGCTTCCGTGGTCAGTGGAGGCGGGGGGGGGGGGGGGGGGGGGGGGGGGTACACAAGGAGCGGGAAAAGAAAAGGAGAAGAAGTTTCCACCTGACTGGAGTTCCCATGGTTTGCCATGCAGGAGGGTAAGCAGGTTTCAGCAATAAACTCGGGCATTGTCAGGCGATAATGCTCAGTCAGGTCCCTCCATTGGGATTCAAGGGTGTCTTTTTCTCTGCTCCCCGCGCTGCACTAATCACAGGCCTACTTTGTTTAATTGCAGCAAAAGGGAGAAAATGTGTTCAAGAAGTCATCCTAATCCCTCCCCTTCCTCCCCCCGTCCCCCCCGCTCCCTCCACAGCCCCAAATCCGTCCCTCTCCTCTTCTGCTTCCCACCCCCTCCTCCCCTCCTTCCCCCCCCCTTTTTTTTTTAATGAATTGTGGAACCTTTCAGAGACAACAAACAACAGAACTGTGATAAATAAAGCATAGACCAGAGGGGGGACGTGTGATAGGTAAGGGCCCGAGGTGTTGGCTGGTTATCCCTTATTTAGAAAAAGAAAGAAAAACACTTCCGCTGGATGGAAGCGCTCGCAACAAGTGCCATTACACTATTTTTGAGATGCCGCCGATGCACGGGAGGTGGGAGGGTAGGAGGATCTGATGGAAAATAAATCCTGCATGCGGATAGCTGCTGGTAGCCCGCTGGGCATGCACCCTCAGAATAGTCATAGCAGTAAAAGCACGTCAGGGCTCCCTCAATGGACACAAATTCGCCCCCTTTTTATTTTTCAATCGCAGATTTAGAAACTTAAGGTGCTGTGTATTGTACTTCATGACTCCGGGGTCACAGGCACCGAGGGGGGGGCGACGAGGGAGGGGGATTTATCAATCAGGACTCCTCGTCTTTCTAAAGCTGAATAAAAAGCGACCCATGAAGAGACAAACCAGTCCCCTTTTAACCAAAGAGCTTTTCTTATTCATTAGATCCGGATTCTGGCTTCTCCCTTTACCTCCTCTTTAAGAGAACGAGGTATCTCAAGCATAGAAAACCACTCAATGGAAGGACACATAATTCAAAAAGATCCGTGAACCGAGGTTTAGGGTAATGCCATAGACCCTCTCTCCATGACTGACTGGGAGTAAACAAAGATAATAATATTATTAATGTAATATGATTTTATAATATTTAAATCGGTTAGTGCAAAGAACATAAAGTCCAAAAATGAGGATATGTCATGAATTTAAAATACTGTCAAGGAAGATGTTGATGAGGATTAACAGAAAAAATATACTTGTTGAGGTAAATTCAGAAAATATCATGAGCCACCCATTGTTGTTTTGCTGTCAATCACTTTCCTTTTGGATACATTTTGCATGACACAAGAGATGTTTTCAATTAAAATGTTTTTGAAGAAAAACAAAATGTCAATATATAAGATGAGTTGTAAAAAAAAAAAAACACTTTTTCCATCAGCTCACAGGCAACTGTAACAATGACACGACTGAATAAAGAAAAAATAAGTTTGGCAAAATGTGAAAAGAAAATCTAAGAATTCATACAATCATTAAGCTGCACGGAAAATCTAAGAAACATACAGTAACTGTATTCATTCAATGTCTTCCTCAGCTTTGCAATAACCACCCCCCCCCCCCCCCCCCCCCCCCCCCCCACCCCCGACACACACACACACACACACACACATTTGTGGTAACTATCATCCAAGTTGTCCCAAACTGATGCAAGCACAAATTGACTCGTATAATTGATAATTATACGAAATGCAATATTCTGTTCAAAAATCAAATGTTATTTCATTTTTACAAAAAGCTACTTTGGGGATTCACAAAAAGAGATAAAAAAAAAGCTTCAAATAAAGAAAGAGTTTCTTTTATGACTTACTTTCTAGGCTTAGTGGACGAGGGTTTGGGTGAGAAAATCCACCCTAAGTAAACGACTTCCCATGTGACCTGGGGCAAGTCACTTAACCTCTGTCTTCATGCCCACCACCCAAGTTTGAACAAGAGGATTGCTCAGTTCCATCCCCATACACTCTTCAGGTCCCTTTGGACCAAATCATTTTGCTCAGGGTGAAAAGCCCTCAACACAGAGCCCTCAGAATAAACAAATATGACTACACGTCCAAAGCTAATAAAAGTAGGCCCGCTGAGATGAGTGCTTCTGTTCCTGATCCAACGTAAAAAAAACGAACTAAATCAAACATTTAAAGGGAATTGTGCGTGGACCTGCCCCTTGTGGTGCCGATTTTCACATTGTTTTATAGTTTTGTGATGCTTTCCCCGGGTTTGTTCCCTTAACTTTTGTTGAACCTAGACCAGTGACTGTTGCAAGCCAATGAGGACCACCGATGCGACTGTGAATGTAGCATTACGGCCCAATTCTCTTTCTCACTGCCTGAAAGACTGTTTAAATGCTTTGGTTTATTATTGCCCAAGGAAGGCTAAAGGCTTCTGTCAGCGTTTGGGAGAGGGAATCACTGCCTCTTTACTGGACAGCTGTTCCGGCCTTACCCCACTTTTCATATGGATATGTATGTTAATGACAGGCAATGGACTGGAGATGAAGAGGCCTGAGCGCTAGGCCCTCTCTTCAGCGCACTTCTAAAGCCCCCACAAAAGGAGCAGTAAAAGAGGCTGCAATGGTGAAGCTCCCACTTTTGTGCCCTGAATTAGTTCTGCAAGCAATGAAAGTGATCTTTTCTGGACGACAGGGGAAGTCTGCCGATGGCTGGACCAGCTCATTAGCACAAAAGTCTGTTGGGGACATATAATTGACTGACACAGATCCCCCGCCTGTCACAACACGGCCCAGGCTGCGGGGACGGGGCGCGTACACAAAAATACCTTTCCCCCTTCGAAAACGTACCTAACAGTTTACGTTAGCCACCCCCTCCCTCTGTCTGTAGGTGCCGTTGTGTTTACTTCCTTCATGCAAATGTTGCATCCCACTGACAGCCGTGGAGCGCCCGCTTCCTGTTGCTGTCAACACTGTTGATATCACATCTATTGACTTTACCCAGTGGGGAGAGAAAAGCAGATATCACAAGCTGTGTTTGGGTTTGCATAGTGTCCCACTTGACGACTTCTATATTTAGAATCCTACACATTTTTTATTATTTTGAATTTGACCCAAATTTGAATTTTCTTTGTAAACACTACTGTGTGAATGGCAATTTTTATTTTTCTTAATTTTTTTGCTTTTCATGATTTTATTTAAAGTAGAAATTTGCTAACATGTGCACCTACTGGAATATCTAACTGGAATCTCTCTTTTTTTGTTTCCTTTTTAGACCTCGACTAACAAACATGCTCAGCACACCAGACGCCTCTAATGGCTGCATCATGGTTAAATTGACTGGAAAATGCTGTTTTAATTTCCATGTTAATTGAAATGGACTAATTGTTAATATATTCTGAGAGCAAAGTAGCAAAACGGAATAATTTCCCCAAATGTTAATCCATTTAGAAATTGCTATGGTACTGATTGTGGTTTCTGAATGGCTGCAAACACCGAAATGCCGCAATTAATTATTCAAGCCGCATAAAGTTATTTTAACTTTTTGCCTATCCTAGATTTTTGTTTTCTGGTTACATTCAGAGACTGGCACAGTGTAAAGGAGTCCACTTGAAAACAATTGCCATTGTTTTTTCCATTTTGGAGCAAAAGAATTTTGTCAAGCAGCTAAATAGGGTATTCTTCATGGTCTCCCTTCTTCACGGGCAACTATAGAAATTAGCCCTACGTTTCTCGGCTCTCACACATGGATACACACGCTTGCATGGACACAAGAAAAATTTCTTTTCTTCTGTCAGCATTCCTGGCCAACAATGGCTAGATTAGTGGACGTGAGGGCCCCCTCGGGGGCACGTATTGTGGCACAGAATACCCTCGGCAGGAACAGCTGGTAGGGGTTAATGGCTACTGAACCTCTCAGCCAGAGCCCTTTCTCTATTGTGTGTTCCGCTCATGGGAAGGAAGGAGGCCACTGACAGCTTCTGGGGTGTGAGGAACCCTCAGAACAGCACTCGGGTCACCCCAAATGGGGAGCAGGGCAGAGGGTGGGGGGAAGGAGCAAGGGGGAGGGGGACCTCGATGCCGAGGGTGGTAGGATGGGGGCAATGGGGAAGTCTCTGTGGGCCACGAAGCAAAAGCTGCACGTCAATGCGGCCAACAGTAGAATTAGCATGAGTGTATGTTCAGCAGATAACAATAAGGAGGGGCAAACTGTACACAAGGGGAGGGCGTGATGGTGACAGTGGGAAGGCCAGGGGCCCGGCTCGGCATGTGACTTGACGTTGACATGAAACACAATCGCAGCACACATTCAATTTTATCTTGAAGAAGAAAAAAAAAAACTCAATAAATGCCCCCTCCAACAAAAATATTTAGTCGCTCAAAAATAGTCAACTAATTGAGGTGATTTTCCCTGTATAACGTGTCTTTTGGTAAAGTAATCCTCTGAAAATTGGGCGGGGGTAAAGAGACTGCCAATTTGTGCAAATACTGGGGGAAAAAAAACGACAAAAAAAACACCTTGAGGTCTGCATGACCTTCCCTTTCTCACAATCCGCTTTTGCTCCCGGAGTCTTGTTGCATTTTAATGATCGCGTTTGCCTCACCCCGGCGCTAGCACGGTGTGATTCTCGGCCTGGGGTCACTCTGCCGGGGCTCCTCTCCTCCTGTAATGGCCCCGCACATTAGTATTCAGAGCTCAAGATACACAGGGGTAAGCGGCCCTCAGATACCGCCTGTTTGGTGTGTGTGTGTGTGTGTGTGCGTGTGTGCGTGCGTGTGTGCGCGTGTGTGTGCGTGTGCGTGCGTGTGCGTGCGTGCGTGCGTGTCTCAGCCATAAGAGCAGTTCTCCCCTGTAGTCCGTGGGATGTGTGTGTGTGTGTGTGTGTGGCCTGTCGCTGTGTCTTGTCAGCCTCACAGAGCCGGAGCCTCGCCACCCAGAGGAGCCCCTCTGTCAGGGGACCGCACCTCTGATTTAATCCCTCGGCGGCTCACCCCCCGCTGGGCAGCGTGGAGAAGCCCTTCTCCCTGATCCAGCCAAGCCCCTCACACCAGCGGCCACACTCATTAGACGGCTGATTATGATAGTGTGCCGGTGTAATGTTTAATCGAGTCTGACACCTGATTCGCCATGTTACAAATCCTGTCATGCAAATTGAGCCATTTGTGTCGTTTGATATGGAGAGATGGGCTATGAAATGAAAGATTAGCCCCCCGAAACGAGGCACGGGGGACGCGTGCCCTGCGCTCCTGCCGCTGTGATTACAAAGATGAGAACAGGAATCTTTTTTTTTTTCTTTTTTTTTCTTCTCCCCCCCCCCCCCCCCCCCGTGCTTGTGGACACATTCAATTAACATGGTATTTTTCTCTCCACAGGATTCAGGAGAGCGGGGCCCGTCGGTGAGGAGAAAAACGTCTCATCTCCCCCTGCGAACAAGGGTAAGATAATGGGCCTCGGGGAGCCTTCTTTGAAAATCGCACCGGTCTGTGACAACTGATGTAAATAATTCAAATGCCCCTCGGCTATGCTCTCGGTGTCGGGAGACGGCGCACGACGGAGGCGATGTGGCGTTTTGTTTGCACCGAAATGTCTCTATGGCAAAACCAATGTCGTTTCCTACAAATCTCTTAGTGGAGGCGGAAGAATCACCGATATGCTGCGGGACCGTATTTCGGTTTCACTGTGCGGACCAAACAAATTGCTGATCTGAGCGCTGTATTGAATTGAAATTAGGACTCGCCATGTTTTACTGCCCCTGTAATGACACCTGTTTTTTAAAGGGTGACCACTCCTCATCCGTGTGGGGGGGGGATGGAAAAGAAGTGACAGTCTGAACAAGTGCTCTCCAATGTCTCGTGTGGCGCCACTTATCAGCCCCCTTTACCGCAAACATTTCATTTCCTCATCCTGTCAGAAATGTCTTTGTCGTTGCCCGTGGCTCGGGCTTTAATCTGAAAGACAAAGTCAGGCCAAACCAGCCCCCCCCCCCCACGCGCTTTCTATTTGTCTTTCGCTTCCTCCTCTCTCATCTCTCGTGACAACCTTGTCTCGACTGCGACTTCAATTCATGTTGCGGCATTTCTCGGCCCTTCGCCCCAGAGAGTGCAAAGGTCCTCCCAAAATATGCTGTTGTAAGTGGCTGACCCTTGGTCTCTTTGTCACTCTGAGGTTACAGTGATGATTTGTATCTCCCGGGATTCCATTACCGCAAACATTTGCAGATGCTTTGCTCCTGCACGGCGGCTTTTTTTTTTCCCCCCCCTCTCCTCTGTGTGTCGGATATTTGTGCAAATTAAACGCCGCTATGATTTCAGTGTCTCTTGGCGGACGGCCAACGCTCAGCCGTGAGTTACTGCCGCGGCGCGAGCCTTTTATGTGAGTCAATTCTCGTCTCGGTGGAAATTCTACCTGTTTTTACAAGTCGTCCCCTCTGAGAAACACCTGTGCTGAGCAAAAGGCTCATTGTTTTCCCTCTCAGCTCCCTCGTAAAGATTGAGAGAGCACAGAGACAACACCGGGCAGGTTCGCTGAATCACTCATCCTTCCTGGCGCCACTCGGCTGACTGAAGAGTTCCTGTCACAAGCACTCCATCATCCGACTGATGTGGGACTAGAGATCGTGTAACTTGTTAGTCCCTTTTATTCAGCGGTGGTGTGTTCTCAACAGAAAACATTAGCTCATCCCCCGGTAACCACTGCAGCACAGCGGCACTTTGATTGATGAGTGCCAAATTACCATTTTTTCATTACTTAGACGGTTATGTGGCAAAATACACATGATTTATCCATTGATTGACAGGAGTTGATAGGTCTCGGCGCGCATGTTTTGAATACACAGATAATCACATAATGGATACGGTTTCTGTTTGTCGCGGTTGGAAAAGCGGGATTTCGGCGCGATATTTTTTTCTTTTTGCCGAAAGTTGTCGCGAAGGACAAAAGTGTCTGCCGCCTGGCCAGCGCAAACCCAGTGTGACTTATTTTCCCCCTAAGTTACAGTCAAGCTCCTCTTGTCCATAGTTTGAGTATTAAAGAGTGACTTGCTCTTTTCTGTTTAATATAAATGTTACTGTTTTCCCCAAACGGCCTGGAATATCGCAAAGGTTATTGATTAGCTGTCACGTCCGGTGCCCCCTTATTGATGGCACGAGAATGTGAAAGTAGCCCGCAACCTGGATGTAAAGATCAGGATTTATTGCCCCGAATCTCTTGAACAATTTTATCAAAAGCCCATTCCACTGTGACATTTTTTTTTCTCCCATAAATCAGCGAGGGGAAATCTATCAGTGGACAGTAGTGAGAGATAGATGAGCAGAGGGATGAGAGGGTCAGCAGAGATTTTTCACTGGTCCTCCCCGTCAACAGCCGCAGCCCCATTTTTTCACCTTTATGAATTGGTCTTTTACTGACTGTCTGGGCTTTTAATTTGTTCCACACACTTGGAAAAAAATAATAATAAAAAAAGAATCCCTTCCGAACATTTAGACTTTGCACATAAGATAATGTATTGATTGTTGAAGCACCGGTGGATTGGGTTTCTGGCTCATACTGTATTTAGATGGCGCCAACTTTAGATAAATGGTTCTCGGGACGTGGATCAACCCCCGCTGTAATTAATATCCCCGATATATTCTATTTGGGCAGCAAAGATATGAAGCATCAGGGGTCCTAATACATGTCATTTGTAAAAAAAAAAAAAAAAAAAAAAAAGAGCACCCCAGTGCGAAATTCAAAAAGCTTACACAAAGAAAAAGGCCAAACAGACAGAGTTTTGTATGGCTGTTAACATTTCGCCCTGATGACAAGATAGTAATATATGGCCTTATTAGTCAGCGATGCATCCGTGTCCTCAGGCACATGCACGATAGATTGCATTTCTCCACACAAAGAAGAAAGTATTTTGGGTGAGGCAGTAGTGGGAAAATAAAGGTAAAAGTAAGCAAGCGCACACACACAAACAAACTCACACACACACACACACACACACAACCCTTAGTTCAGGTAAGGATCACACATTTGCTGCTTGGTTTGTTTTAATCATATCGGTCTGAATTCATTGATTGTGATATGTTTTAAACCATATACTAGAGCTGATGAGGTGTTTTACATGGCATTGTTGGGAAATAAAAGCATGTCACTAAAAAGTTTTAATATATGTGTTTTAAAAAGGTTTGACCAAACAGAGTATCATAGTAGTCTGTCTGGAAAACAATATTGCCATAACCCCTGATATTTTTTGTTGCCCCCCCCCGCCTTTTATTTATTTTTTTATTTTTTTATTTGATGGATTTATTCCTTTGTCATTACCCTCAGTGCTGTGTGCTGCTGGACCTATAGTCCATCCAGCCTATCGGACTTGATTGAAAGGCCTTCATTTGCTATGCGGCCATGTAAAGTAGAAGCCTTGAAATATCACACTGACCTTGGTGTTCCTTTCCTGATTCATTTTTCCCTGACAACCTCTCCTCAGATGGAATTTTTTCAATAGTTAGTCATCCAACTGACGTGCTGCTACTGTAACTCTTCCCGTAATTTTCAAATATAATTCAGCAGTCGACTGCTGTAAAGTTGCTGCGCCGTATCCCAATTTCATTTCCTGCTAGTTGGTGCGGTATACCACTGAACCGCATTTTGCTTATATTTTGTAGGATTTTAAATGCAATATTTATTGTGTTGTTTTTGTGTTGTTTTTTTGTGTAGTGTCTGAGAATTATTTACATTTTCATTTGGGGGATTTACACATACCATATTGAAAACTTTATTTAAATTGTTATTGAATCCTCGGGGTGTTTTTTTGTTATTTTCCAACCTTTTGAAAGCTACTACTACATGGAATTCGCTGGACACTGGCTGATAGGACAATAGTTGTTGTTTACGGATGTTGCATTTTGGTGGTAGATATCCAAACGCAACATATGTGCACAGACGGAAATCTCTTCTGAATCTGATTAGTAAATATTACCACTGCCGATAACTTTACATGCAGAGCTTTAGCTAAAGAAATCAGTTTCTTCTCTGTTGTGCAGTTTTTTTATATTCCACCGTGTAAAAACGGATGATTTTTTAGTTTTTTTTTTGCCGCAAGTCTTTTTCAGCAGGCGTAGAACTTCACAACCCTTATCGTCAGCGGCCAAGCAAAAATTGTTTTGTGGGGGGAAATGGCTCCACGGTGTTGTCAGGTGACATTGCTTGCATACTTGTTCGCTGCGCCCTGAGGGATGCAGGGAGCGCGAGAGATGAGTGAGCCGCCCGGTGTCGTCTGCACGTCTGATTTACTGTCCTGCTGCGTTTGAAGTAGAACAGGCGGAATTCACTTCACTCTGGTTCTTTGTGATCAGTCCTCCCAGATTACAGCCCAGGTGAGGCCCCTCGCCATCGACCACAGGATATAGGAAGTGCCTGTCTCTTCTAGCCCCCTGGACATTGCCCCTGAACCATCTCTCCGAATGCACGTTTAACATTGCGCTGGTGCGCGTATACGCGGCGACTGCAGTGTGAATCAACTGGCTTTAAAGATTGCAATAAAGTGATTTCACAGGGATTGGTGAGTTAAAGTATGCGTGTAGTATGAGCGTAGCCCGGAGCTGTGGCACAGTGGTGTTTTAACGTGTTGTGCGCCCCAGACAGCACAACATGAGCCTGGCGTCAGCAGTGTTTTCTTTTTTTTTCTTTTTTTTTTTGTGTGTCGGACCTGTTCAGTGCATGGATGCACAAGCCGATACATGTGACGTGTTTGGCTGTAGCTCTTTGTTTTTTTTTGAACAACAAGAGTGTTGACAGCAGCAACAGTTACTGCAGCTGGCACCGAAATCTTTTTTATGTTTATGTTGTACTGTTTATGTTTCTGTATTCACTCTGGCTGACGGAATGGAAACAATTCACAACAGACGGGTCCAGCCACTACAAGCCCTGCAGTCTAAATATAACAGCCTGCCTCGAGTTTATAGGGCATCGAGCCATTGCTAAATATTTATGTATTTTTCAATTTCCCCAGTCTTCCCACCTAATCAGTAACCAGTGAGTATGGGCTCGAGGACAGAGTGGTGTTGGTGTGGTGTGGCTGATTAGAGTCAATCAGCAGGGGGTGAGACCAACATTTCCTTCAAAATAACCACACAGATTGAGGTCTGGAAATTCTCCTCTCGGCAGATCAGCTAATGGCGCAGCCAAATTTTCATAGACCAAAATGACAGCTTGATTGTGAGCAGCACGGCCGTGTGGAATTGGGACACTGATTTGGTGCTGTTAGATGGGAATCCAGGCAGGACAAAGACAGAATATAATCAGCATCTCTAAAAGTTAAACGCAAGCCCAGCACCAAAGAAATTGATTGGAGGACGGTGTTGTAACGGAGCCGATCTCTCCCAAGGACAAAACGAGCCGTAAATGTGACATTTCAATGTGCGAGGGCACAATCACACATTTAAATCAACAGCGTCATCATCCTATTGAAACCTCGGTGGAAGTTGATATTCAAATTTGATTATTGCATTGGAACTGTCATTTAATGCATCGGCAAGCTTGCAGAACCAAAGAAAACCCAAAAACGGATGCAGGTGTGAAGTGTTTCAGTTAAAATCCTTATTATTATTATTATTATTCGTTTTTGTCAAAGTTTTATGCATATACATGATACATAATGAATTACATACATTTTAAGATAAAATAATCCTTTATTGTCCCACAGTGGGGAAATTTTGCATATTCCAAGA
Source organism: Colistium nudipinnis (assembly GCA_016785305.1). Taxonomy (NCBI): domain Eukaryota; kingdom Metazoa; phylum Chordata; class Actinopteri; order Pleuronectiformes; family Rhombosoleidae; genus Colistium; species Colistium nudipinnis. The sequence continues at coordinate 376,596 of JAFBJU010000413.1, forward strand.
ATATTTTCAAGAATATAACTAACTAAACTTTGAAGATAGCCCATACCTATATATAAACATATACACACATAAATAAATGTGTATGTGTGTGTATTTTTGGACCACTATATGCAATATACCATGTGCAGTTCTCATAATTTATCAAATTGGAATCATTTGTCTTCGTCTCAACGCTGCTATTTTTTTTTTGTATTCTTTTCTAATCTTATAGTTGTTCTTCTGGTACCTGTGGTTTACAACTGGTTTTGCTTTACTCCATGCAATGCCAAAACATCTATACAAATAATAGTGATGATAATGATAATAATCACAATAAAAAAAATAATCACAATACTAATCGTAGCTCAAACATTTTACACCCTCCGACTATTTACTTGCCCTTGTTCATTCAACCACACACAAGCTCAAACACACAGTAGCAAAATGGACATTATTTGTAGCAGTGTATTATACTGTCATATGAGGGCTGAAGATCAGTGATTTTCCAGCAGTGCAGTCTCAGCTGTTGGTGTGTTTCACCCTAAGCCCCCACCTATGCCATGACCAGTGAAACATACTATGTATACTATGCATTTACGTACGTCCAAATATTTTATTGCTAAATTCTTGTTAGAAGCCATACAATCTGCATATTTTTGTCTTTTGTCAATTGCATTATTCTAAGTTCAGCCAAAATCATGTCTCTCAAAGACACAACGAGACGTGGCGAAACAACTTTTTAACTTTTTTGACATTTTCGAGGTCAGAGGTCAAATTTGCGGTGAAAAATGGGATTGTCGATGCAAACGCACTCTTTCATTCATCACTTAAGTGGATGACTGCTGTGAAATAAACATCACTACAGTGGCTGACATTACCATGTGTCAGATAAGAGACTTTCAAGTGTCTTCAGAGAACTAAATAAGTGCCATTGATATTTTAGCATTTCAATGGCCACCTTAACTCTCGGAGCGGTCATTGTTTTTATTTAAGGCTCAGGCCTTTTGCTCCTGGTATCAGTTAAGTTTCCCATTGAAGAGGAAATCTGAAGAAACCAACATTTGAATGGGGGATGAGAGGATTCTGTGTTTCAAGAGCTTAAAGGAGCTGTTTTTGTCATGCTGCAGTGTGTTGCCATTTCAATGAAATACCTCAAGGGAGAACAAAGTAATAGTGACCTCACTCACTTTGTGCCGCTAATGAATATTGTTTTCTCTGAAAAAGGACTTACCTCAGTTCATTTCTGCATAATTCATATCACCCCCTTGTTAGGTGACACTTCACAGGGACACAAAAAAAGGGAAAATCATTGAGAAAGACTCTTGTCATTTGCGCTTATCCTCATTGGGAAGCGTTACAAAGGACTAAATACAATCCCATGACCTTTCAAAATAAATGTGTATTTTTAGTTTGCTTTGAATGCATTTTACTTTTTTTTTTTTCGTTTTTACAAAAAATAGAATTTGCCGTTCATTGCATTGGAGCAAAGAATAAATAAAGCTGACTTAGATTGATCAATTTATCGGTTTAAAAAGATATGCCATATAATGACCAGTGCCTCCAAGTCAGGGTTATAATGATGGACATCATTTATTTAAAGACATTTTTAAACAGAGTACAATGAGCGCATCCAGCTTGGTCAATATCCACCGTTCCAACTGTGTATGAACTTACAGTGGATTGACAAATCTTTGTGTGGGCTTCTTGAGGCGGCGGTGAGTCCCAAATTGAATTACATGCACATTTCTCAGCCACAAAGGGGAGCCATCACTAATTAAAACCACGTGATTGATGACACTGACGCTTCAGGCCCAAGGAGGATAAATCACTCTCACAGTCACTTTGCTGCATTGGTTCCTGTCTCCACACCACGAGCTACTGTAAGTTCAACACTTTCTCAGCTGAAGGGGAATAAACAACTGGAGGAACACAGCTATGTTTAAATGTTTGTTGTGCCTTGTTTTCCCCAAGTCTCCGGCTTCTCGGTCCCGTGTGTGAAATCATCTGAGGAAACAAAGTCACTGTGAAGGCCAACACTGAGGCATGAACATCTTTGGTATATACATGCATGTGTCCCTCTATGAGCATACAGTACATGCTCTTAATTGTGTTAAGCCGAGGGAAACCTTGACCTGACAAAAGGGAAGCTGTCAACCTTTCCATCCAGGGACAGCACTTTGTGAGTAATCGCTGTCTAATGGCTTTTTACACGGAACTGTATTATACACACAGACCTATAGGCACCATTCTCACATACACACATGCACATTCTCTTTTAAAGCTTCTGATTTTCCATTCCTATTTTCCTCATTCCTCATTTTTTTTGTTTTTTATATCTTTTTTTCCAGCTTTGCTTAAGGGGGGGGTGTATTATACACACAGACCTATAGGCACCATTCTCACATACACACATGCACATTCTCTTTTAAAGCTTCTGATTTTCCATTCCTATTTTCCTCATTCCTCATTTTTTTTGTTTTTTATATATTTTTTTGCAGGTTTGCTTAAGGGGGGGGGGGTCCTATCAATGATCAGCCATAAGAGTTTTCACAGCAAATCAGAAAAGGTAAGTGAAATATTTGAACACACTGGTATCAGATGTATTGCATTTTCAAATTGAAATCTTAAAAAAATATGGAATAGAATTGATTAAACATAATACATTGGATGGGCGGACGCAACAGTCAGGTGAGTTTTCAACTACAGTACGTGTGTTTTTGTTTGTTTTGTCTTTTTTTTTTTTTTCCACATAAAGAAATCTATTAATTTAATTTAAATGTAATACATTTAATGTTAATATTAGTAAGACCATCATACTTGTCATACTGTTCCCTCATTGGCTTACATAATATGTATGACACTGACAGAAAACGGAAGTCAGTGCAAAATGGCAAATGTAGTTGCAATCAAATGTAACCACTGACGTTCTTGTTGGAACAGTTTTAAAATAAAATAACAAAATGGTAAAAAAAAAAATAATAATAAAAAAGCATGACCCCCGCCCCCCCCTTTCTAAATCCCTCTACATTTGATAACGCTCATGTTGCCAGAAGAGAGTCCATGTCGGCTCTCCTCATAGGTGGACTATTACAGTGGTTTAAACTGCTGTCTTTGACCAGGAACAATTTTGCACTCTCAAGCTGCAGACAAGTCAGATCCTGTCAGTGGGTTAGTTTTGTTCAAAGGACCAATTAGTGGGTCCTACCTTAGCCTGCAGCTAAAAGGCCTAATGGTGGGGGCATCCACCTGAGAGGTGCAGCGCTCTCCCCACTGGGCTTTAATTTGAGAGAGGGGTGGGTGGCAGCTTCTGAGGCTTTTACCATTACACAGGACTTCATTGTGGCTGCTGACCGTTTGATCTTAAAATAATTTACTTAATGATCTCACCACGGGAGCAATTGGTGCTGCTCGATTAGTCTGCAAGGTCTAATGGACATGGGAAAGAAAAAAGAGGAGGAGGAAGGAGAAGGGGGTGGCAAAGTAGGGACTAAATGAATCTGCTATGTAACCTTGGGGAGGTAAATTTTTTAGCATAAATTCAGAGAAAAAAAACAGGATGGGGGAGAAAAAATATATATTTGATGTTAAACGTATATAAGGCAAATAAACGAAATTCCATTAAATATAATATAATATAAGTCACAGTTCCAGTGGGTGATAATTTAACACGTATTCTATTTGGACAAATGATGTGTAAGAAAAATACCAAAAATATAACCTTTGACATTTAAAAGTAATAAAATAAACTGTGAAAAATGTAAAAAAAAACAACATTTCATTTCAAAATTGAATTTAATATTTACCTGAGGATAACAGAGACAAATTACATTGTTACATTAACATCGACATGTTGAAGCCTTTTGACATTTAAATTCAACAGCTATATATACGTTTAAATTATTCCATTCCAATCAAAGTATTATCAGACATACTTTAGGAAGACTTAAGTGAGAGTAAGAAAGGGCAAACCACGTTGGTTTCGGAACATTCACGGTAAAGAGTGGAGTTGAAAAGGTCACTCCAATTGCAGCACACATTCACCTACAAGACTAAAAGGACTTCCTGACCGCTGCACCTAGACAACAAGCTGGAGGGGGTGATGGGTTGATGGGGGATGTGCATTAGAAGATAAGATGGTTGCTGTTGGGGTAACTTGGTGCAGTTTACAGTAATCCCTCTGGCAGAGTTTGAAAAGCGGAAAAGGGAGGGTGGGTGATTAACGCAGATCACTATTATTAAATCATGCTCGAAGGTTGTTAGTGCACATGAAGTTGTCTGTGACATGTCATGACAAAATCCCGCTCATTGGCAGGAAAAACACAAATAAATCTCTGAATGGAATTTTTTTCCATGCAAGGATACAGCATAATTAGTGTCATCAAGTGTAATGATAAACTACAGCTGGTAAAGCATGTCAGCATTAAAGCCTTATTCGGAAACGTACGCGATTATAGTCAAATGACGGCTGCATGTGCCCATGGAGATTGGCACTGTTTGTACATTTTTATTCCAAACGCGCACCGAAGGTATTGAGATGCATCGGAAATTCAACTTAAAATATCTAAAAGACTGACAAACAAAGTGACACTGTCATTCATTTATAGAATTATGGGTCTGACGGCGATGTCCGAGGGTGAGTAAACCAATTTTGCCCTCGTAATTTCTAAAAATGTATGGAACCCTTAAAATACAATTCACGTAAAGTAAACCCTTGATTTGAACTCGCATTGTGCCATAAAACTGTGATATTCCAAAGCTGTGATTTAAAAAAAAAAAAAATCAAGTAGGTGGCCAATAATGCGGTGGCTACAACAAAACACTGGAGCTCGAAATGAGTGGCATTCGTTTAACTCTCCTGATTTTATGCTGAGACTTTTATTGCGACATGAGCAAAGGTCGGCCTCTTCATTTTAAAGTGGGCATTAACCACCGTCAACAATGTGGTAATTAACGGCCAATATCAATAGAGCAACTGCATTTAAAGGGATCTTATTGTATTATCATTGCATTTGGCATTTTAGATTATAAAATTTAGAACAACAGTGAATTTTATGAAGCAATTTTAATTTCAAATTGAACCATTTGTTTTTGTTTTTCCCCTTCATTCACTGTGGCACTTCAAAAATAAACCGTGCATCCTGGTAAAAGTCCACAGTAATACTGTAACTGTGCTGGATATAAATATGCATCGGTGTTTATAAAATAGCTGGCCAACTGTAAGAGCCTCGGATGAATTTTAAACATTTATTGACCCATCCCCCACCCCCCACCGAATGGCAGTAATCCTTGTGCCGTACTCCGCCAGAGACCACGAGGTGTGCATATTAAAAGTTTTTACTGAGGCTCCACAACACCTGTGATCTCTCACCATTGAGCCTTGCACCATAGGAACATAAATCACAGCTTGTGAGCGGAATATCTCATGGCGAGCCGTGCATTCCTCTGCTCGTGCTGGGATTAGGAAATCAAAAGGGCACGCGCTTTGCAAATGCTACACAAGGCCCCAAGGAAGCCAGCGTGTTGAGAAACAGCCAAGGAGGCTCACTCCGCTCTGTCATTTATAATAGCGCCGGACTGACAGAAGCCCCCGGGACGTTACAGCGACAAACCCCAAACCACGGACTGTATGTGCCAGCCAAACAAGTACAAATTATGGTCCAAACGGAGCGGAAGAGCTGCTGCAAATTGCAGGAAGCGCCCTCCTGTGTCTTCATTATCTTGTTAGTTTTTGAGATAAATGTATTTCCAGCAGCATGTGGCGATGATGATCACCCTTAGAGCAGTTCATCTTCCCTGAAGGCAAAAAGCAACATTTGCTATTTAAATGAATAAATGATATGGATATGTTTGCATGTCATATTAGCAGGGCTAAATTGAAAGCGTGTGTATAACATTGCACAGAGGACATGCGTGAGCCTCTATATCCTCCATTATGCAGTCCCCAGGAAGGGAAACTGTACTGTGAGAAATCCAACTATTTGATATGCAAAATATCTCTATGTATCCTTGCCCCGTGTTTGTCAAAACATTGATGAGATTAATTTGCATTTATGGAGTGAAAGATTACACAAGTACACTATATGAGGAATAAAGGGCCAGGCTCAGGTTAAGGCTGATTGACAGCAGCATTGTCTGGTGGGGCTTCACTATATTTTAGAGAAGCCCGCAGTGACCCCAGGCATTATGGCCGTGCACGGGGGGCAGTGCCAGTCTCTCAGGGATGCTGATTAAGTGGGATCAACCAGGCCCTTCAGACACAAGTGGCCCGGCTGTCCTCAGGGGAGTCCGACACCTCAGCATCCACACAACCATGCACCTTTCACACGTGTACCACAAAAAAAAAAAAAAGTGCAAGGACCCTTTACGGTGCAATTTAATTCACTTACGAAGAAGTTATTACAGTGTGGTTTTAATTCAGATTTCCCATACATTAAAGCCTCTAAGAACGATGCCCAATGCATGCCATATGCTCTAATGGGCCACGTATGTGTGTGAGTGTGTGTGTGTGTGTCTGTGCGCGCGTGTGTGTGTGTGTGTGTGTGTGTGTGAACTAACTAAACAATAGGGATGGTACAACAATTGTAAGGTAATGGGTGCCCTTAAAGCTTTTGTTTCCCACCAGAGGAACACTTAAAACAAGCCTTTCATGATAAGCGGCCGGCTGTTGTGCCGCGGCTTCCCCCGTCCCTCAGGACAACATATCCATCACCAGATGCCCTCGGGTGTGGGCTAACAAATTTGTTCATTCTGGGGCTTACATAACACCCCGAGAGCTTTAGCGGGATCTGGTGGGATTCTTTCTGTGATCCGCCAACAGAGATCTCACTGTCGGGTTGAGTGGCACAGCGAACTTGTTTTTTTTGTTGTTTTTTTATTGTTATTATTATTATTATTATTATTATTTTACATTTCATTACAGGGGTCGTAATTCGCCGCAGGGCAAAATTCTCCATGCATGCAGGTGATTATTTGCCACCGACTCATGACGAGACGAGTTTATCGCGTCCGTCTATTTTTCCGGGGGACAGGTGCGGCTGCGACTTGTGACGGAAAGGCTGACAAGATATTATTATTTAGTCAATGTGATCAATTATAATGCGGACGGGAGGCCGGCAAACAACAGGCGCTCACAGCGCGCTCCACCTGACGCCTGCGTTTTTAAATATAGCTCGCAAATTGATTTCGGGACCTTTTGTCAACCAGCTGCTTGCCCCCCATCCGCCGTTGCATTAGACCGAGGATGGAAAGAATTAAAAAAAAGAACGAAATGAAGAGAAATAGAGAAATCTATCTATTTATCTATCTATCTATCTGTCTTTCTTTCTTTCTTTCTTTCTTTCTTTCTTTCTTTCTTTCTTTCTTTCTTTCTTCCTTTCTTTCTTTCTACATAAATAAGTTTCATTTCGCAAACTGTGTCAAACTGTCTCTCCGTCTTATCTCCAGTTCCCCCGTTCCTGGGCCTACATGAAGTTTTTGTGCCCTCTACAGGACATAAGTGATGGTGACCTGTGCATATTCTACTGCAGTTGTTGGTTGTTGTCGGTACTGTTAAAGATCTATTCAATGCGTCGTAATTTGTTTAATTCTTTCTTGAGATTGGTAATCAAACTGAAAAGGCCATAGTAAAATATGAATCCAGCTCAGGTTGATTGTCCAGCCATATCAGGAAAGACACCATCGGAAGCTTTTGAGGACAGAAGGGTCAGGCTGTTGCATGTTGTGTTCACTCTGAGTTCACTGAATAAGTATTTCTTACTTTCTTTGCAGGAATAATTATGAACTACACTGGGGGGGGGGGGGTACCCCCAACTCCGCTGAGTCCTGTAGAGGGCGTCCTTGTGGTGCAGACATCCAGGGGTCACTGTCAATTGCACGCAGCAGGTGACAGTTGCTATCAGATATAATATAATATAGAACATAATTAAGAACATGACTGCTTTACAGTCTCGGATAACACATATGCTTGTTCACTGCCATTTGTTGGATCAACTGGGCGGTCATGATGGAGTGTGGTGTTGTGATTTAGCTTGTGAATCAATACAACATCATCAACAAAGCTGTGTTGACACTGCCAGTCATTGATGAGCTGCTTCATATTACAGATGTACACCGCAGTGCCAATGTTTGAAGGACAAAAGATGTGGACCATATACAACCAGTGTATAGACACTTTATAGTCTTTACTCATTCTAAGCTTTATGAAGTCCAGTGCAGGATTATTATATTTACCCAAGAAAACATATTATTGCACTACACCAGAACAGAGCAGAACAGACAAGGGCTGCAAGTGATAAATGAACTTAAATATTTACAGTCAGATTGCAGCACATTCCGTGTGGTGCCAGGCTTCACAGCACACAGTGGATGGAGATATTAGGAGGGCCAGGCCAGCAGCGTAACAAGCCTTGGCAGTAAAAATGGTTGAGGTGGCCGTTGTAGTGCCAGGTTTGAACAGCGAGGTTTGCTCAGGAATAGTTGTGGGTTGCCTGGGTGCAGTGGCTTTGTGATGTTGTTGCAGCTCTTCGATCAGAGGCAGATACAAACCGATAAAAATGCCCTTTTTTTAATGTTTTTCTTTATTGACTGGGAGGTCAAACTATGAAAAAGTGTTGGAAAGATATATACATATCATTAACTGTACATGTAAATGCAATATAAGGGGGTTGACCTTTCTCTCTCCCTCCCTCCATATTGCAGCGATAATTGGGCTTGTTCCATCCCATTTGAGGCTGTGATGGTTCTCTCTGCACATTGAATGACTCATGTTCTCGACCATGTTAACACCTGTGCTGATTTTCAGAGTAAAATGAGCGTGTGGATTACATCAGGAGCCATCTTCACCTTAACTGCTTGACTGCATTGCTTCCAACTTGTTATTAACACCATGGCAACAGGCAGGCAATCTCTCCCCTGTAGGTGGTCTCGCCATTGCTAGTGATGAGGTCCAAAACTGTAGGGCCACCTGCAAACCCGAGTTTGTCTCACTCTCCTGTCCTTTTTTTCCCCCCCCAGGGTGACTAAACGTCCTGATGTGAATAAATGTAGATACAGAACAAGATGTGTGTTTCTTGTAGAAACTTGTATAAGAAAGTGTTTAAACTGTTCGGGATTTAGGGAAATTAAGTATGTCAGGTTTGCTTCAAGAAAAATTAATAAATAAATATTCGGTTAATAAACCCCTAAGCTGTAAGTAGAACAAATAGTACTCTTTTCCTTTTTGTTTCAAGCAGTCAGGCCCCTAGGATGCTCTGAAATGGGATGTAGTAAAGTGTCTTGTAAATGGCAGTTGCTGGGCACAGTGATGTGCTGCTAAGACAACAGTCACTCACACACAAATCTCATGCAATTTACAAAAGTCAATGGCTCCAGCACATAGGCCCCTTTTGTGTCCAGTCCTGTCATAAAGGGGGACATGATTGTCACGACTTGGGCCACAGAAATGTACCTGTTTAAATCAGGAATGTTATTTATACATATACACTAATACGTCCTGGAAGGATGTAAAGTGTGTATATAGACATCCAGGCTATATGTATCATTTGAAGCCAAAGTATTTGGGTGTTTTATTTAAAGCACCCTTCGTTCATCTATATGACACCTCTGAAATATACCCAAGTCATTCATACCCCTGACTAACCATTGATAAACGTACCTCGATATAAAATACGTTTAATGGAGAGTGGTATAACTGTTTTGTAACTATATATGTCATCTTTTGCCGATTCTTATCTGACGCCTGTGACCCACATTCATGGTCCTCTCATGGTTTATCAGTAGTATAGTCAGTGTAGTATATACAGTTATAGGCTACAGATTTGTTTTACTCAAACGACTTGAACTGGATGAAAGTTTTTCTTTATACTTTATATTGAAGCACCTGGCATGGATTGAGGGTCGTGGCTGTTGCTAAGCAACGGAATGCTGGGCCGCCCCCTCATGCCTAGTCCTCCTCACCAACCAGGGGGACATGGGGTAAAACGAGTTTAAAACGGGGTTTATCTGCTCGAAGAACGCGTATGCGAGTTGTCCGTTGTTATTTTGTATGCGTATATTGCCGTGTATTTGGAGGAGGTGTCGGCGGTGCGCGTCGCCAGCATGTCCGACGAAGAAAGGGTTCCCACTTTCCCCGAGGACGCCAGGGTGAAGTTTGTGGGGGAGACCGTTTGTGCGTTACTGAGACTGCCGCGTCCAACGTGGGAGAGGAGTGTCGTCGAGGAAGAGTTTCAAACACTGCTGAAAGACTTCTTCGAAAAGGGCTCGGTTATATTCTTTTCCTCGCCCAAGAAAGGTGGTCTGGTGGCTTCTAAGGAGGTACGGACGGCTTCACGTCTTGATTCTTAGTTAGTCTAGCGTGCTCGTGCTTGACTTGTAAGCTAGCTAAGTTATTGATTATTGATCGAGTCAGCATGGCGGTAGGAAGCTCTTTTTTTCAATTGGAAAACGCTTTCTCAAATGCAGGTCCCACCTGTTGCTCAAGGCAGGGCCAGCTATTTACTGAAGAAGCGCTTTAATCCCGTCAGCTCTGAAAACCACAGGGAGCTGCTGCTTTGCGGCCTCTTGTCCCCATCGCCACTTCTGCAGCTGTCCAGCACAGTTGAGCAGGTAATTGTTGCAACCTCCACCTCACACCTGTGTGTCATAAAAAAAAACAAAAAAAAAACGATCTAGCGTATCCCCTGGAATATATATCTTTTTTTATTCGTAAGGTATGGGAGAATTCAGTATGTGCCATTTCGGCAGGTATGTGTTCCGCTGCTGTCGAACAGCAACAACCACCGGATGTGGCCCAATCTGATGTCAGAGGACATCATTCAACATCTGGAGGCAATATGCGCTTCAACGTCGGTCGTAAGAGGACAGGTTTTAGGCAAAACTGTCCTCCCTGTCCCGACTGCAAAGGACTGGATGGAAAACTCACACGGCATCTGGCGAATGTGGGAAAACAGACGTACCTTTCGTACTTTTGTTTCAAAGGATTTGATGAAGAAGTTTTTCACAAACATTGTGTTTTCACGCTTAGGTATGACAACTACGACCGAGCACTGGCCCACACCATAGAGACCCAGGTCATCAATTGGACCAATCTAATCCAAAGGATTTTAAAGGAAGATTCCTCACATCTCCTTTTGACAGGCTGCAATCCAGGGCCCGACGTGGAGCTGAAGTTTTGGACATCCAGGCAGAGTAATATACAGAACATTTATCACCAGGTATTCTCTCATTCCCTCCTAATCTTCGCTGAAAAATATTGTTTGATTTATTTTTTGATCTCCTGATGTTCCACTCCTGTGTTTGTGCGGTTGGAACTTTCCCGCTGTAGCTTCAGAGTCCCATTGTTCAAAAGATGTCAAAGATATTAGAGGTGATGGATAGCAGCTACCATCCCACAGTCAAGACTCTGGTTGGAAATGTGTTTGATGGTAAGAATAGACGGGCTCATTCTCAAAGGAGTGTAGTTTGCACGTGATTTGTTAACCAAAACAAATATTTCACTCACTCTTTGACGATCTTTGTCCATTTAATATTATTATTATTTTTTTTTCCGTGAATCAAAAGCGCTACAAGAAGCCCAGGACATCAACATCCATCTACAGCCCGTGCAAGCACATCTATCTCAATTGGAACAGGAAGGTTTTCCTCACTTTAAAACATTGATCCCCGCGCTGTTTCACACACTCTTCCTTGTCTGGACCAACTGCCAGTCTTATGGAAGGCCGGCACGCATCGTGGTGTTACTGCAGGAACTTTGTAATCTGCTCATTGAACAGGTAAAAATCCTCGCTTGAAAGTTCGATTATGTAAGTGACACTTGCAAGTGAAATGATTGCGAGTGTAATTACAGTGCGCGGCAGTCTGAATTCGGCTAATGGTTTAGAGTGTAGGCAAATTCAAAAGGTATAAATGCTTTCACCCCGTAGGCGTCCACATACCTCTCTGCAGATCTGCTGCTCAGGGAGGACCCGGTGGAGGGTCTACACATGGTACAGAGGGTAGTGCAAGTCTTCAGATGTTTCAGAGACAGTTACCAGACCCAGAGGGAGAGGTTGGCCAACCATGTGAAACACGCACCCTGGGATTTCCCATCTGCCATGGTGTTTGCACGTTTCAACCAGTTCCTTAATCGTATGCTGCAGCTAGAGGTGAGAGGAGGTTTTGTTTTTTTGCATTCTGGTGACGCACTTAGGTTGTATGTGTTTTTTTTTTTTTTAAATAGAGTCTTTTATTTGCAGAGCGTGTTTGAGATTATGCTGGACTTTCAGAGGATGGAAAAGCTGGAATTTGGGGGACTTCAAGGGAAGCTCTACAGTGAGCACGTCGCTCAGATGTATAAAGAGTTCACAAACCACTGCCAAATGTTTAAGCACAGTGAGAACAGCCCACTGGACTTAAACTCTCAGGTGAAAATATGTGAAAATCCCTTTTGGTGGTGGAATTCATGAATACAATATGAATGCATATTCAGCTCAGTTTTATCATCCGTGAGATTAAAGCGCAGTTCCTTATCAGATTCTGCTGAATCCTTACATTTTTGCATTTTTCACAAGGTTTTTGAAAAGGAGTATGACCATTTCAAGGTATGGATTGAGGACTTTGAATGCCACCTTGCCAGCCTTCTGTGTTTGGCTTTTAAGGATTGTTCAGGACTGGAATCGGCTTCCAAAGTAAGCAGAATGGATTCCAGTGTGATCGCTAGTGACAATGCTACCAAGTGGGACCTAAACATCTTATATATATTGTTTTCCTTTTTATATCCTTTAGCTGCTTACTCTCATAGGACCCTTCCTGGAGAGAAGACAGATTAGACAAATATTCAGCCCCAACCTCCTCCTGCTGCGGCAATATTTCAGAGAAGAGCTGGAGAAATGTAAATGGCTGTTTAAATCCCAGATCTGCCAGGTACTACCGGTTTACACTTACACTTACACTTACTCACAGATATATCTAGGCAAGGCACACGGATTGAATAATAATTGATTTAATTTGTTTTCGTTTTCAGGTCGAGTGTGGTCTTTATAAGAACATGGCTCACACATCTGGAGCTTTGAAGTGGGCACGAATGCTCAGAGAGCGTATTCAAACGCCATGGGAAAAAATCAGATCACTCTTTGACATGTCCGTTGACACTTTTTGACATTGACTATTTCCAATAAATTAATGAATTACTGCCCCGGCAGGCGATCTCACTGTTCTGCAATATCTCCAGGTCTGCAGGAGGTGCGGAGATGGTGAAGGAGAACAACATGTACCTGGAGATGTCGGGTCTCCTGGACCAGTATGAGCAGCACATTCATTCTGAGTGGTGTGACAGCTTGGAGCGGTCCTGCTTAATCAACCTGAACCAGCCCCTTATCTCCAGAAATGCCTCCACTGGCCTGGTCTCAGTCAACTTTAATCCAAAGGTAACTGATTCAACGCCTCTGCCAGAGACGACGCTTATTGAAGAAATTTGGTAAAAAAAAAAAAAATGCTGAAATGTAATCAAGGTCTCTCAAAAATGGGGCTGTCGTTTGTTTTCGCTTCGTTTTTGAAGAATGTCACGATAATGGTGGTTTTATTTTCAAAACATTTGCCCGTGTTATGAACAGAGTGTTGGCAGAGGAAATGGTTATTGTATTTTCCTCCGATTTATTGGGCTGAGACAAAACACTCTACCTACACCCCACTGTGACGGCACATATGAAAATCACCCTTTGCTTTGACTCCTCAGCTGACTGAAGTCTTGAAAGATGTGAAGTACATTCAGAGTCTCAGTACGATCCACATCCCCGCAGCTGCAATGACCGTTTTTAATAAGCGTGACATGTTCACAAAGGTAAGAAATAAGGAAATGACTAATGCATGTGCCCATTTACTCAAGTATGACTGAAGCAATGCACAATAGAACTTTCCCATTATTCTTTTTCTCAGTATGTGAGCAGTCTGCAGCTGCTCGTACAATGGTACAACAAGCTCAAGCAGACAGTGCTGGAGGTTGAGCTTCCGCTCGTCCGAGCTGAGCTGGACTCCATAGACCTGCAGTTGACGAGAGCGGAGACCCACCTGACGTGGCAGCATGTGGACTGCGGGAGCTTCATCAGCGCCACCAAAGGCCTTGTCCAGGACCTCGCGTGTCGAGTCGCCAGAGCAAAGGAGAACTGTGAAGCCAGTTTGGCGATGATGAAGGGATGGGGCAGACAAGCCATGTTTGGCAGGAAAGACAACAAGAGGGGCTCACTGGTACAGCTGGAAGACAGAGGAGACCGCGTCAATAAGATGTACGGTGTCATGAAGAAGGATGGAGATTCTATTCATGAGCTGGCGCAGGTACATACCAAATGACTGAATTTATGATCAAATTCCCTCTCTAAATATTAAAGTTATGGAAGTGCTGGCAAACCTTCACCATGTTGCTCGCAGACAAACTGAGACATGTTACATTATATACATTTCCACAAGTTGTATTTGGCTTTAGATTTGGTTTTACTCACGGTAAAATTATGCAGACGTGATGCAAATACATCAAAAGTCCAACCTATATTTTTCTGGATACATTTGAAGTGGATTAGAAGTCTTTTGAGTTTTTGTCTAAACAAACGTTCTCATATCTTATGTCATCAGGAGAATATGGTCCTTTTCCATGCTGACCGGGCCTCCGAAGCGTGGCAGTCGTACCTGGAGTATGTGGATGAGATGATGGTGGAGGGGCTCTACAGCCACATCAGCCACTCTCTACAGTTCTTTGTGGAAAACATGGAGTCACGGCCAAACCAGGCTCCTCTGTTTGAGGCTCACTTGACGCTGAGCGGCTCGGGAATGGTCTTCCGTCCCTCACTTGAGCGAGACGCAGGGGACGGCCTCTATGAACTGATAGAAGGGCTGGTCGGAGACATATTCAAGACTTCACTGAACGTCAACAGAGTGGCTGCTCACCTGAACATGGAGAGCTACCAGGTACCCTTAATGGGTTTTTTTGCATATTAAAATACACATTTTGTTATTCCAACATCTGTTACCGGTCCAAAATTCATTATGATTTGAATACCACAACAGGCATTAAAAGTAATTGCACATGCGTAGATGATATCAAGACTGTTTAGAAGTATGTATGTGTGCATTTTTTCATTTGTAAAGCCACAACACATTTTTTGTACTGTGCAAAAGAGTCTCACTGCGATGGTGAAAAAACTGTTCTGAATTCATTAGCGTGTAGTCCCCTAAAAATAGTACACACTTGGGATGCTATATTTCATGTAACACAACTCTTACAGGATGTAATGGATGGCATGACGGATTTGTTGGACCTGAGACATGAAATAATGGAGCGAGTGGAAAACGCCCTGAAGAAGGCAATAAATTACCAGGGAAAGTTTGACTGCTACTCCCATCTGTGGCGAGATGACAGGGCTGAGTTTCTCAGCCAGTTTCTCCTTTACGGACGTGCTCTTACAGTTGACGAGATGGAGGCTCATAGAGCGGGTGCACTCCCCGAGAGCCCGCCCAAAATCGATGACTTCAGAGAACAGGTAAAAAAAAAAGTCATTCGTCACGTGTCTCTGGGCATGGCAGCTGCCCTCATTTTTTCATCTTTGTTGCATGCTTAATTATTACAGATTGATTGTTTTGAGGATCTATATGCAGACATTTCCATGCTCGAAAATGTCCGAGTTTTCGATGGATGGTTTCGGGTGGACGTCAAGTTCTTCAAAGTCAGCCTCCTTAACATTGTCATGAAGTGGAGCTGGCTTTTCAAAGAGCACCTCCTGACATATGTGACTAACAGGTACATTTTTCTTCGGCGCTGCTATTAAATACATGCTAAACCATAACATAATCAGTGTTGCCTTTCCCCCTCAGTCTTGATGAGCTGCAAACGTTTGTCAGAGCCACTGTTAAGGGACTAAACCAGCGTGTTGCTAAGGGAGACCACCGTGACTTATTGGAAGTTATGAGTCACCTGCTGGCTGTCAGAGACAGACAGACAGCCACAGACAGGATGTTTGAGCCCCTTAAAGACACAATTATCCTCTTGGAACGATGTGGAGTGGCCATACCAGAACAGGTCTACTCTCAGATGGAGGTAATGAAAGGAATTGGAAAACACTTCCCTCGACACATTCATCCCGTTCAGCCTCTGAAAGAAATCAAATCTTTTCACAGGAACTCCCTGAGAAATGGTGTGGGGCTAAAAAACTGTCCTTAAAAGTGAGGCATGAGGTGGCGCCCCTGCAGAATGCAGAAGTGATGGTTTTACGGCGACGATGCGTGGCATTCGAGGTGACTTTTATCTCTTTATTTTCCGATGAAATGATATAGGCACACATTTGAGGCTATTTTATGGTGTGCCGCCCATTTATGTGTTACCTGTTATTTTTCAGATCAAACAAACCAAATTCAGGGAGGTGTTCCGAGCAACTGCGCCCTTCAGTTACATTGCAGTGCGTCCCTACGCCAGTTTAGAGAGGGTGGGAGTTAATCCACACAGTTCGATTGGCAGATTGAAATAACACCGTATTGCTCAGTGTGGATAACCGTTGTTTGTTTTGTAGTCTGAAAGATCAATTCGAGACCTGGAAAAGGAAGTGGCCGAACTCCAGGGGTCCTCAAACCTCTTTGATGTTGGTATCCCTGACTTCAGGGACGTCAAGCTCTGCAGAAGAGAGATCACCATCCTGAAAGAACTGTGGGACATTGTTGTGTTTGTGCAGGTAAGCCACTTAATGTTTCTTGTACGCTTGATTGCCGTTGTTCTTGTGAATGTACAGCTGAAAGGCCTCATCAGCTTACCATGCCGCCCCAATAACTCAATAACGTGACCAGCCGTTGCTAGTGGAGGATGTCATTGATTCTAGGAATACCCTGTGGACTCTAAGTGTCCCCATTAAGCCTATTGACCCCTCAGCATGCGACTTTATCTATACAGAGCAGTGTGAAAAACTGGACAATGACCAAATGGAGGCAGATAAACGTGGACCAGATGGATGCCGAATTGGGGAGGTTTGCCAAGGTGAGGCCACCAACAGTGCTACATCGCACCAGCACATCTCTCCTGCTGTCTTCCTGTCATGCACCGTTGCCGTCGGTAACAGATGCCCCTAATAACAAATTTTGTTTCCCCTACCTTCTGTTTGTGTAGGACGTACGCAAGCTTGACAAAGAGGCTCGCGCATGGGATGTGTATTCTGGGCTTGATCTTTATGTTAAGAACCTGTTGACGTCACTGCGGGCTGTGAGTCATCTACAGAACGCGGCAATACGGGAGCGCCACTGGGTGCAGTTAATTCGAACCACACAGGTGAATGGATAAAAATAGAAAAAGGTCTTATTAATGTCATTAAAAAAAAAAAAGTATTATCTGACCTTTATCAGACCTTTGCATCCTGACGATAATTTTGTTTCAATAGATGGACATCACTGTTACTGACAGTACCACCGTGGAGGACCTCCTGGCCCTGAATCTCCACTTGTTCGAAGATGAAGTTCGCAACATAGTGGATAAGGCGGTCAAAGAAGTGGCCATAGAGAAGGTTCTTCTTCATTTATAAATGCATTTTTGGCTAGAGCAAAGGGCCCCCTTTCCATGATTAAAGTGCACAAGTAAACTGCGCCAGGTGTACGACTCTAAAGGCTTTTGATCAATAACGTGCAATAAACCAATACGTGGACCATATCCAATTCCACATAAAAGCTAGGTGTACCCCGGCAGATTGTTATTTTAAGGGTGGGGTTTGTAGGTTGTAAAAGAGAACAGAAAAAGAAAACGGTGTGTGGAACAAGCAGAGGGGATATGTGTTTTGCCTCAAAATGGCAGTTCACCGACAATTTGCCTGAAGCCAACTTATTTTAAAACCAGTGGACGCAAGTTAATTTGTAATTTAAGTAACGTAGGAGCTGGACAGTAAACTTACTAAATCGATCTCATTTGCATTGTGCCGGGTGACATAGTCTATTTTATTCCTAATGATCAACTACTGTATATGGTGCAACATGATGTAGCAGTTCTGGGAAAGTGAATTCACTGCATGTGTAGGAATGACGCCTAAATGAAATAGTAGCAAATACAGTAGTTTGTGTTCAGACCCCCTAATGCTGTTCATTATTTACATTTCAGGTTGTAACAGAAATCGGTGAAACTTGGGCATTGATGGAGCTCTCGTATGAACAACATTACCAAACCTCTGTGCCACTACTCAAATGCGACGAGGAACTTATTGAAACTCTTGAGGATCATCAGGTAAATATCTGAGTGACTGACCTTTCTCTCAAAATCACTTGTCTGTGAGAAGCACAGATAGTTAAGTGCTGAATAGAGATGAGAGTGCAGAAAGAGGCGGCCGGTTGACTGTCTAACAGCACAGCTGCGGGTGGAGAGGTCCCTATTGAGTCCTTAGATTTATTGCTCCTATAGAGCATAGGGCATTGTTGCGCTGTGGCAGTCTTTGTACGTATGCACCAGATGTATGGGGGGGGGCGGGGGTAGGAGGGGGGGAGGGGTTTATAAACAGCAATTAGAAGTCTTGCCACTTTAGGGCCTCCATCTTTGTTTAAAAAGACAGTTTCCTCCTCCACCTTTTTATTGCACGGCATACTAATGAGGTTGAATGTGTTTGGGAATTAAACTTGTTATGATGTCTGGTTGTCAAAAAAAATGGCTTTGTCTGATCATCATTTGGGTGGTATTTTGGTGTATTCGACTTTTGCATGGTCCTAAAAGCTTTAAATAAGCTATGCTCGTGTCTCTACGTTCTCAACCTCAAGGTTCGGCTTCAGGGGGTTTTCCAGAGCAAGTATGTAGATCACTTCCTGATCCGAGTGCTTGAACTACAAAAACTGCTGACTGTGGCCGACTCTGTACTGATGGTGTGGATGGAAGTCCAAAGGACATGGGCCTACCTGGAGAGCATCTTTAAAGGCTGCGATGACATCTGCCAACAGCTGCCTGCAGATGCACACAGGTTCCAGGGAATAGACGGAGAATTCAAGGTCTGCACCCCTACGTCGCCCGTCACGGCAGTGATGGATTCCATTGTCGTCATGATTGTTCATGTGGAGCTTTTGGTTCTTTCAGGAGCTCATGTTGGACAGTGCCAAGACCAAACATGTCATCGAGGCCACCAACAAACCTCATCTATATGAGACGTTGGAAGATTTACAAAAAAGGTTCCCTCTTGGTTTGATGTCCGACTCTGAGGATACCGTTTTCAGTTTGAAGCTTTTGAAATACCATTCTGGTTTCCCTCTTTCTTACAGGCTGGCATTGTGTGAAAAAGCTCTGGCCGAATACCTGGAGACCAAGAGACTCGCCTTCCCACGGTTCTACTTTATTTCATCTGCAGACCTGTTGGACATCCTTTCCAAAGGCAGTCGTCCCAAAGAGGTACGCTGATGTCGAATGAGGTGTCACTGTGGCTTGGCTTATGGGCGCTGTCAAAAAAAAGAAAAAAAAAAGACTGTTTCGGCTTTGCAGGTAACTGCTCACCTCTCAAAACTGTTTGACAACATGTCCAATCTGGAGTTTGCGGAAAATGAACAGCCGAACAATCCAAAACGCGCGGTGGGCATGTACAGCAAAGAGAGGGAATATGTCCCTTTCCAGAATGACTGTTGCTGTTACGGGCCGGTAAGACACTGCATACATGCTGAGTCCTATATTCCAATGAATCTAATAAAATAACCTAGTGAACTGTTGGTATGCTTTGTATTAGGTGGAGACATGGCTCTCTTTTCTCGAAGGGTCGATGAGGGACTGTGTCCGGGGTCACGTATCCGAGGCTGTGTCGGTATATGAGGACAAGCCCAGGGAGCAGTGGATTCTTGACTTCCCCGCCCAAGTGGCTCTCACGGGGTCTCAGATCTGGTGGAGCAATGACATGGAGCTTGTTTTTAAAAGACTGGAGGAGGGCTTTGATTCTGCACTGAAGGACTACAACAAGAAACAGGTAGATGATTTCGTGGTTATACGCCCGCATACACACCTGCGCACACATTTACATATCCATATGCATGACCTTGGCGGGGTTTGTTTAGCCTCACAGCGGCGTTATCATTCTTGTCACTTTCATCAGCACTTTTTAGGTGAACGTGTCCTTGGCTGCCGTGTGAATAATCTCTCTCGCCCTTCAACCCGATGCACTGCACTGATTGGATCTGCTGATATGCAGGCCCAGTGACAAATGCAAGACAGTGATGTTTTAGTCCCAGTCCTTGATTACTGTGTCTGTCACATCATCCGCGAGGTCCATGCCCGTATAGTGACCGTGCATGCTTAATTAGACAAATGAGATTGTTGTTTTTGCGATTGTTTTCATTTCGGTCCCAAGTGTGATTTGATTGTGTCTCCTCTTAAATAGCATTTCTCGGCTTTGCTCTGAATCTGATTTTCTTTGTTCCCTTTCAGATTTCCCAACTCAACTCACTGATCACCTTGCTTCTGGGAGAGCTGAGCTCGGGTGACAGACAGAAAATAATGACCATATGCACGATTGATGTCCATGCTAGAGACGTTGTTGCCAGCCTCATTATGCAAAAGGTTAACACAAATAATCAGTGTTTCAGTTAAGTGGAACAGAACTACCGTTAGGATTATGAAAACACGTTACTCAGTAAGCGTATAACACAAATTGAAATTGACATGTCATAGCATGTTAATTTATTTTCATTGTCTGAGAGTAGATTGTAATAGCTATAAATACCTTCATATGGACTTTGTCTAAAACATAACAACGTTTTCCTTGATCCCAGTTTCTTGAGGACTGGATTCCTGCTCATGGTTTTGACATAGTTTGATGGCAGCTACCTGTGTTCACAGATCACAACCTCCCAAGCGTTCCAGTGGCTTTCCCAGCTTCGACATCGCTGGAATGAGCAGGAGCGCCACTGCTATGTCAACATCTGCGACGCTCAGTTCCTTTACTCTTACGAGTATCTCGGAAATACGCCGCGCCTAGTCATCACTCCCCTCACCGACCGGTAACTCCGCCATTTATCACTTTAGTGTATGTCTGCCATATCTTGTTATGTTCCTGTGTTATATGCACATCTGTGTTTCTCTGCGTTCGTCGTTGGCAAATGTAGGTGTTACATTACTTTGACTCAGTCACTCCACCTGACCATGAGCGGAGCCCCAGCAGGCCCCGCTGGAACTGGGAAGACTGAGACCACCAAGGACCTCGGCCGAGCCATGGGAATCATGGTGTACATCTTCAACTGCTCTGAACAGATGGACTACAAGGTGGGACATTTAATCGACCCTTCATGATACAGCATATATATATATATTTTATATGATGTTTCTGCAAAAATGCGCTTGGATGCATCATTTGTTTTCTTGTTCATGTGTAGTCCATCGGAAATATCTACAAAGGTCTGGCCCAGACCGGAGCATGGGGCTGCTTTGATGAATTCAATCGTATTGCCGTGGATGTCCTGTCAGTTGTGGCAGTGCAGGTCAAAACAATACAGGACGCCATACGCTCTAAAAAGAAAAGGTGCGTGTAAGAGAAAAGGTCCAAGCGTAATACCTGCAACACTGTTCTAACAGTATTAACACTCAGTGAAACCTCACAGGTTCCTGTTCCTCGATCAGGATATCGTCTTAAGGCCCTCCGTGGGGATTTTTATCACTATGAACCCTGGCTATGCTGGCAGGACAGAGCTACCTGAGAACCTCAAGGCTCTCTTCAGGTGGGCATGATACGGCGACTCGCACTATAGTGTGCCTTCATTCAACGTGAGGTTCACCGTCTCCATCAACTGTGTACCTGCCGCAGACCCTGTGCCATGGTGGTGCCTGACACCGAGCTAATTTGCGAGATTATGTTGGTGGCAGAGGGCTTCCGCGGTGCCAAGCATTTAGCCGGGAAATTCATCACTCTGTACACGCTGTGCAAAGAGCTGCTCTCCAAGCAGGTAGGAGAAAAGCCCTTAGTGGCACTGATGCGTTCCATAATATTGTCTGAGAACACAACATCCTTAATACGTCTCTATAGCGATACCTCAGGAGCTCAATGATGCACGAGACAATTCAGGAGCTCTTTATACGTTTTATGAACTGATTTATGGTACGTATAAACGCATCTTTAACGTCTGTCCTCTGTTGTCTATTAGGACCACTATGACTGGGGTTTGCGTGCTGTCAAGTCGGTTCTGCTTGTGGCAGGGACACTGAGAAGAAGAGACAAGACAAGACCAGAGGATCAGGTGACTTATATGCGTATGTCCACTCAAAGCGCCAAGAGGAAGACACGGTCTCACTGATCCATATGTTCACGTCCTTGTACTTTACAGGTGCTGATGCGTGCCCTGAGGGACTTCAACCTGTCCAAAATTGTGACTGAGGATGTGACTATCTTCCTGGGATTGTTGGCTGACCTGTTCCCAGGCCTGGAGGTGGAGAGAGAGAGGAGCTGTGAATTTGAAAAGGCCGCGCGAAAGACAACACTGGAGCTCAGACTCCAGGCTGAGGAGTCCTTCATTCTTAAGGTATGACAGTTTGTGGCTTATACCCTGCCAACAAAAAATAAATAAATCATTTTATATTTAATCTACAACTGTCACATTTCAGGTTGTGCAGCTGGAGGAGCTCATGTCAGTGCGTCATTCTGTCTTTGTGGTTGGTAATGCAGGAACTGGGAAAAGCCAGGTATGATTGGTTCATATTTCATTTTTGGAAAGTTAATGTAAATTGACTTTTTTTAAAGCAGACGTCAAATACATATTTGCACAGATACTGCGAGTTCTCCATAAAACGTACGTAAACATGAAGAGGAAGCCTGTATGGAATGACCTCAATCCCAAGGCAGTAGACAGAGATGAATTGTTTGGCTTCATCCATCCTGCAACCCGAGAATGGAAAGATGGTAAGCAGAGCTGTTTTTTTTTTTTTAATGATTCTCACGATATTAGAAACCCAACAAACTGCTCACAATCAGACTGGATGTTTATTGCGCTTATACTTTGCAATCTCAGTTGTTGTTGTTTTTTTTGCGTCCCTCGATCTGTGTGTAAGGTTTGCTGTCCTCGCTGATGCGGGAGCAGGCAAACATCTCCCACCAAGGACCTAAGTGGATTGTGTTGGATGGAGACATTGATCCGATGTGGATTGAATCACTCAACACCGTGATGGATGACAACAAGGTACCTCCCTCCTGTTCACTCATACACTACGTCGTACGACACACGGCAACTGAGGTGGTATGGATAGAAAAAGACGTTTCTTCAGCCACTCCTTCAATGATCACTTCCTGGAGCGTGAACACTTGGAAAAGCAATGAATCATGTCGCGGTAATCTTGTCCTTTTTTTTTAAATCTTCCAAAAGCGAGTCGGTCCAACCTGGCGAGATATCAAGAGGGTAGAGGCTGGTCCATCATGTTCCCCTTATGTTATTACCAAATGGTATGATGTTTGGAAATGGTAACGCTCGGTAACATTTATTCAGGTCCTGACTCTGGCCAGCAATGAACGTGTGCCACTCACGTCTTCCATGCGCCTGGTGTTTGAAATCTGTCACCTCAGGACAGCCACTCCTGCCACTGTGTCCAGGGCAGGAATCCTTTATGTTAACCAACAGGACCTGGGCTGGAATCCGTGAGTTATACATTGTGGTGTTTCACAGTTTTTTTGTTTTTTTTTGTGCTATTTCCTGTATCATAAGTTATGATTGCTTTACCTAACGGGTTTTTTTGTTTGGGTAAATCTTTTCCACCCAAAACACGATTCGGATCGATCGTATCAGCCCTGCAGTATAAAATGATTTCTTGCATTGTCGCTCAGGTATGTCGCCAGCTGGATTGACCAACGTGAGAGACAGACCGAAAGGGCCCACCTCACCATACTGTTTGAAAAATATCTTCCTCGGTGTCTCGACAAAATGAGAAACAACTTTAAGACCATCACTCCCATCCCAGAGAACTCTATGGTGCAGGTACGCAACAGGAAAACATGCAATTTTTTATTTTTTATCTGTATATAGAGTCAGAATTGTATTTTTTTTTTTTATTATTTTCTTCTTTTTCAGACACTCTGCACATTACTTGACTGTCTTCTTACGCCAGGAAACATTCCATCGGACTCTCCACGTGAGCTCTATGAGACATACTTCACCTTTGCTTGCATCTGGGCTTTCGGTGGGGCCATGTATCAAGATCAGGTATTATTTACGCTCACTTGAAGATTTTAAGAATTTCTTATTTTATTGTATTTAAACATGTGAACTTAGAATGTATATCACTATGCTATAGGGGAAAACTAGTGTGCATGTGTTACTCACATACACCACATAAGTATTAATGTTCGAATGAAAAGCAAGGCGGTACAAATATTGTCTGAAATTAGAAGCAGTGTTTTTTTTTCCTGAAACGCATGTCAAGCATGTCAAGTGATCAAGGAATAATATACACTTTTCTGTCAGTCATTTGGACTAATTGCGGCGGTATTCATTGCCATTGCAATGATATGAATGAATGCCTAATTTTATATCTTCGACGATTTGTCCAGCTCCGCGATTACCGGGTAGAGTTCAGTCAGTGGTGGACCAAAGAAATGAAGACCGTGAAGCTACCAGCACAGGGCACAGTGTTTGACTACTACCTCGACCCTCAAACCAGACGGTTCATGCCCTGGAGCGATGCCGTGCCTCCGTTTGAAATGGAGGCTCGTACACCATTACAGGTAAAACCGTATTCACTCGTACAAATATGCGAGCCTAGTACTCTTCGTGTCACTCCAGAAACACAAACTTTTCCAAGCATTTTGACAAATAAAAGAACACAAGAAGCAATCCTCTTAAAAAAAAAAAAAAAACGCAAAAATGAACAATGCAGTCGTATTAAAAATGTCTGCGTGCCTCAGTGAACATAATGAGAGAGGGTAAAGTCACGTCACGAGGTTATGGCAGGGGTGCTAGAATGGATGATAGGCTTGCCACTGTGTCTGATTACCATCTACTACACCCCATACCAGACTGTGTGGGGGTGAAGGCAGGAGCAACAGGGCTCGGGCTATCACCCACGCTCTATTGTCTTTCTTTATGCTCCTGTGTACAGCTGTGAATGCTCCAAAGGCTCTTGCTGAGCCATAATTAGTGGGGTTTTGTTCTGAGCAAATGATGCTATTATGACAGAATGGTCGTGGTCTACTGGGGAAGTACAAGAAATTATAAATCACACACCATTCACTGAACACATGTCTGTCAATAAATCACACTCTAAGAAAGCCATAATGACCATGTATGTTTCTGCTCTGTGTCGTCCTGCTGTTTGTATGATTGCAGGCTGTTCTGGTACACACAGCAGAGACTGTGCATATTCAGTACTTCATGGACTTGTTGCTGGAGAGGAGACAGCCAGTGATGCTTGTGGGGAACACAGGAGTGGGAAAGACGGCAGTTGTCAGGAACAAGTTAGACTGTCTGCCAGAGAGTTACATGACCATAAAAGTGCCCTTCAACTACTACACTACTTCCCTGATGCTGCAGGGTGAGTGGGTTTTTTTTTTATTCATCTGTGGTAGTACACGAGGTGAAGTGCAGCACCATCTGCTGGTAATTTTCAGCTTGAAGAAGGGTGGTGGGGGGGAAACGGAACTCTTAAATATTAATGCAATTATGCAACATGATATTCCTCCATTTCTGAAGTTGACCATTGCTTTGCGTTCTCTTCTAGGGATCTTGGAGCAACCATTGGAGAAAAGAGCAGGAAGAAGTTACACCCCTGTAGGCAACAGAAGGCTGGTTTACTTTATAGACGATATGAACATGCCAGCTGTTGACAGCTATGGGACAGTGCAGCCTCATACACTTATACGACAACATCTGGATTATGGACACTGGTGAGACTATATCAAGCACTCCGTGGCACACTTTTTCCTTATCTAATGCCACAGCACAATATATATATATATTTTTTTTCATGCTGTCTTTAGGTATGACAGACAGAAACTGACCCTAAAGGAAATACAGAATACCCAGTATGTTGCCTGTATGAATCCAACTGCTGGGAGCTTCAGTATCAACCCCAGACTACAGGTATGTTCACCAGTGTAGTCTTATTTTCTGAAGATAAATTCAATAGAAGCACCCCAGCAGAATTAATTTTTCGAATGCAAAGCACATCACCTGTGTTGGCAGATTTACATTAGCAACTTTCAAAAAATGTGAAGTATAGTTGAACTTTAGATAAATATATATGAATGAATGTGCACAGGTTGTTATCCAACATTTTCCTGAAGCACAGTTGAGAATCTTCCGTCGGTGTGTTTTTTCACAGCAAATCGTCATCTCATTTATTTACAAAAAGAAAAGACATGAAGAAGAGAAATGTTCAGCTGCTGCAGTGTTACAAGGAAAACATGTCTAAAATCTGTGGTTTGGAGTATTAATTAATCATGCAACAGATTTCAATGCAATATTTTATAATCCGATGCCAGCATGATGAGGGTGTACTTAAATGACTACTACTGCTACAAAAAAAACAAGCCTGCAGGGTTTAGTTAAAGCACATATTTCCATATTAACTATTAACTTCTTTTAATTGATCATTCCTGCCAAATATGAACTTAAAGTGCATGTGGTTAGATGGAAATCATTCGAGTCTTAGAATAGAATAATAGTTCAAATTGCGCACTGCTTTACATTCTCTCAAATGAAATTGTGCCTTGTGCTCTCTGCAGAGACACTTCTCCGTGTTCGCGGTGAACTTTCCTTCATCTGAGGCTCAGATGTCGATATTCAGTCAGATCCTCTGCAGCCACCTGAAGCAGCAGCTATTCAGTCCACTGGTCCAGAGGAGCGCTGCGACTGTTGTCCAAGCTGCCACAACACTTCATCACAGGATGGTTCACAGCTTTCTGCCCACAGCAATCAGATTTCACTACACGTTTAATCTCCGAGATTTGTCCAATGTCTTCCAGGTAGCGTTGATCTCCAGCAAGTTGAATGATTGGACTTTTGAATGAACTGTGACATATTTGTTGTATTGCCTGTGTTATTAAGGGAATTCTCTTCGCTGGGCCAGCGTATGTGCGGGACAGCACTGACCTGGCACTGCTGTGGCTTCACGAGTCCTGCAGAGTGTACTCGGACAGACTGGTAGATGGCAAAGACCTGCAGCTGTTCCGGAAGCTTCAGATGGAGGCCGTGCACGAATGCTTTGAGGTACAATGCAGTTTCTGATAAAGAGTGTTAATTGTATGTATTGTACGATGCTGACCGAGACTTGCTCTGTTTGTCCTTGTCTAGGGACTGGAGGACAGAAAAATGACAAAGGAGCCCCTCCTCTATTGCCACTTTTCCCAGATGGGTGAGGAAGCCTCCTATGCCCCTGTTCCAGACTGGTCTGTGCTCAGGACCATCCTTACAGATGCACTAGAGAGCTACAATGAGCTTAATGCAGCCATGAACCTGGTGCTGTTTGAAGATGCCATGCAACATGTGTAAGTATAGCTGTACTTTCCATAAATAAAGCTTTTGGCTGCTTTAGTGGAGAGACACCTTATTATTATCATTTTTGTGTTTAATATAAATATTTAATATAATTTTTAAAAAGACATTATGTGTATATTTTATTATTAGGAGAGAAACGTGGATTTAGTGGCATAACAAAGATTGTGTTGTCACCAGCTGTCGCATCAGTCGCATCCTGGAGTCACCAAGGGGTCACGGCTTACTGGTTGGGGTCGGGGGCAGTGGGAAACAGAGCCTGACTCGTCTGGCTGCCTACATATCTTCCGTGGAAATCTTCCAAATTACTCCCAGTAAAGGTTACAGCATCCAGCACCTTAAGGTAAATATTGATTTCATTGTTATGAATGAAATGACATATTATACAATTTTACAATTATTTTTATGTTACAGCCAAACAGAACGTCAATTGCAGTATAACTTCATAATATACATTAATTAAAAATATCAAAATCTATAATGTAATTGTTCTGCATGTAGCCCCAATTCTTAGACAGTATCCAAGGATACACGGTGGCTTTTCAAAAATGACTAATCGAGGTTGAAACAATTCTTTTCTCTTCAATTTTCCTTGATTTCATATTGATGTTCAGCTTCTTCACTGAGGCGGTAAATATTTGTCAGATACTATTAAAAGCCACTGGGTAATATTTCAATATTTCATTGATGAATCTAGCTCAGTCAATTTGATCATTTTATAGCCTATTTTAGCCAAGGTTTTATCGTGTGAATAGCTCTGATCTCCGTGCGCGCCACTTGCGATTTTATTTAGATGGATCTGGCAGGTTTGTTTCTAAAGACTGGCGTGAAGAACCAGCGTGTGGCTCTGCTCCTCACTGATGCACAGATCCTGGAGGAGCGGTTTCTGGTCATTATTAATGACTTACTATCATCAGGTCAGACCCAATCACCTCAACAGTTGTGCTGTTCCTCAGCTGTTCTGAATTCGTACCTCACTGTTATTCATATTCACGTATTCACTATTTGCTGTCACTCTGCAATTATATTATTGCATGGTGGGTGACTGTTGATATATCGACAACTCCTCCTTTGCTTCCAGGAGAAATTCCTGAGCTCTTCACTGAGGAGGAGACTGAAGGTATTGTGTCAGGTGTGAGAGCCGAGGTCCGAGCCCTCGGGCTGCTCGACAACAGGGACAACTGCTGGAGATTCTTCACTGACCGAGTCCGACACCAACTCAAGGTGTAGTCTCTCAAATTCTCTATTTGAAATGATCCAATAGTGCTTCTATCTCAATCAGTCTGAAAGTACTGTTATTGTATTGCGATTCCACTTTTTCCTCGATCGATTTTTTTTTTCTTCAATTATCTGCCATCACAATTACAAGAGCGAGGGGCAAACGCTTGAATGTGCCGTCACAGCTGACACAGCGAAAAATCTCACACACACACTCTCGTTGTCACATATGTTTGACAAGCCGAATTAACAGAGCCATACAAACGGAGAGGTTAAAAGGAATACGTGTCTCGGTACACATGTATGCCGTCCAGCTAATCTTTAAGCTAGAGTCCCTGGTAGCGTTACCGTCTGCTCCGGCCAACCGGGAATGTGGTTTTCCCGTCCACATGTCAATGGGATGAAAGCTGGTGCATAGAGGGCTGTCATTTATGGCCTCCATTCTGTGACATTGAGGATCGACTGTATGTTATTTTTACGATGTGCACTCGGCTATGTATATTTTCTTGCCCAAGTATGTTGATATGTGTTTTTTTTTGTATGTATCTCTTTGCCTCCCTGCTTCCTTATCCGTAGGCGGTGTTGTGTTTGTCCCCCGTGGGCAATGTCCTTCGTGTCAGGGCCCGTCGATTCCCGGCCCTCGTCCGGTGCACCACCATCAACTGGTTTCACCCTTGGACCGCTGATGCCCTGCACTCAGTCAGCCACAGGTTCCTGCAGGAGATCGAAGGCATTGAGGTCAGGCATTTGAACCGCTGTGCTCTATGTCAGAATGTCTCTCTGAATGAGATTATTATTTTTTGGGCTCCCTGCTTCCCACCGCACGTGTATTAGCTGTCGGTGGTTCGTCTGTGGGTGTGATATACAACATTTCCCTTGGTTTGCCGTGTACACCCATATCGCAGGCTTTAATGAACACCTTTTAATTACTACAGTGCAGCTGGATTAACTTTCCCATAGATCCCTCATCATTAGTTCTTCTGCTGAGGCGCTGACAAATTGCTGAACACATGCCTGGAGACTCACAGTGAGTGCAGGCATATCATTGTTTTCCATTATGGCAGTGGAACGATCACAACCCAGCATCATTTATGTTAATGAGAGAAGAGTGATTAAGCACATAACGACCCTCAAAGGAGGCACAGCTGTCACAACCAGGAAGTGTCACCACATACGTGAGCATGTGCCAGGCGATTACTTGCCACTGTGTGTGTGTGTCCACATCTGTCCCAGTGTGGATGTCCATTTGCAGGAAAAATGTTTTCTTGTAGTAGTGGTTGGAGTACCTAAGAAGTTGTATCATTAGTGATAAGTAATACTGTAGCAGAGTGGTCGAGTCATATTCGAGCATGGGGCTAGTAATAAAATTGTAGTAATTGCATCGTAAACTAAAATAAATAGCAATACAATTTTGTGGAAGAAGAAACTTTGAAAAGAATACTTTCACTTTACAGGGGGGAGCATTATTAGCAAAAATGTGTCAGCGCTTATATCTAAAAATCATTAATGATTGTTTATCTTCTTCAAGAGGCAGGAAAAGCAGATATGAAATGACCATTTATTTAAAGTTAGAAATGCACAACCCACTAATATTTGTTGCCCGAGGCCAATCAATGAGAAGTTTGTTCGCTTCTCAACTGAACGTAGCATGCTTTGTCAAAAACCATTATGTCAGATCTTAATTAATAATGATTTTTTTCCCCCTACTGGCTCCATGATTATCAACAATGGCTTTTTTGTGAATTATGGTTAGGCTTGATCTTTGTATTCTCTGCTCATTTGTTTTTTGCTTTAATTGATCGCTAACTGTATGATTAATAGGGGCCGTGTGTCATTGAGCACCGTATGATGAATACCTTGTTGGGTATGTTGTACAGCAGCCACTGAAGACAGTGTTTGGAAAGTTGGAGGGCATCAGAGATAATGTAAACGTTGTGCATGTCTTGCAACCCTGCATGTCAGTGGTCTAAACGCATTATTTTCATAGGGGTTTCAAAGCCTAATCATTCCTGGTAGCTGCACCTAAATTTCAGATTGAGTAAGTCAGGGCCAGCCGAGTAAGATGGCAAAACTTGTAGATGAATTCAAAATTTATGAAGATAATATTTCAGTCCCCATCAGGTTGGGGATGTTAAAGTCTACTCAATCCAGCGCGCCCTCTTCTCCCCCCCCTCTCTCTCTCTCTCTCTCTCCCCCCCTCTCCCCCTGTCTGCTTATTTTTACAGCCTGCCGTCCAGGAATCCATCAGTCTTTTCATGGCCTATGTTCACACTAGTGTCAACCAGGCAAGTGAAAAATACCAGCGCAATGAGAAGAGGTACAATTACACCACCCCCAAGAGTTTTCTCCAGCAAATCACCCTGTACAGAAACCTTCTGGAAAAGAGCCGGGCTCAGCTCCAGCACAAGATGAACCGGTTTGACAGCGGCCTCCAAAAACTCCAAACCACCGCTGCTCAGGTAAATGTCTTTATTATATACTGTTCAGGCCTTAAAATTAGGATTGGGGCAGGGAAATTACAAATGGTATGAGTCTCTGATTTAAATGTAATTTTTTTCCCCTGACATTGACTTTATATTACACATTGAAGTATGTGTCTTTTTGTTCTGTTTTTTAGGTTGAGGATCTACAAGCCAAACTGGCATCGCAAGAAGCCGAACTGACCTTTAAAAACCAGAATATCGAAGCTTTACTCTCAAAGATTGGCCTGCAGACCGAGAAGGTTAGAAACAAGAGAGAGGCCGCAGATGTCGAGGCACAAAAGGTGAGATATATTGTTGCCTTGTTCTCCATCACAGCATTTCCTACTTCAGGTTTTCATGACGACGGATAACGGTTGTTTTTGTGCAGGTTGCGCTCATCCAGGCCGAAGTATCGGTCAAGCAGAGGGACTGCGAAAACGACCTATCCAAAGCAGAGCCATCGTTGACGGCTGCCACGGCAGCACTTGACACCCTCAACAAGGTGGCTCATTTTATCAGCATAAACAAAACTCCACCAAATCCTCAGCAATTCCAAAGATAATGTTATGTCATGTGCACTGTCGTTTGTAGATGAATCTCACGGAGCTGAAGGCCTTTCCAAACCCTCCAGTGGCAGTGATCAATGTAGCAGCAGCTGTGATGGTTCTCCTGGCCCCCCGCGGCCGAGTGCCTAAGGATCGGAGCTGGAAGGCGGCGCGGGCCTTCATGGGCAAGGTTAAGCTGTCATAATGTCAATCACATCTGCCTGATTAATGCCAAACTAATTTGTGTGTGGGCCTTGACCCTGGCCCTGCCTAGAATGTCACCGGTGCTCACATTACAGCTGGATGGCTCTATGAATATGCTCACCCACTAGGAAAGCGAGTGTTAACCGTTTCTCAACCTCTGCTGAATATTAATGCAAAGAATGACCATAACAAATACATTTTAGTAAAAAAAAAAAAAAAAATAGAACATAGAATTTAGTATGAAATGGGGATCAACCTTTTATTTTTTCCTGAAGTATGGGTTTCGCATTTGAGACTTTCAAGCTATTACATATTGAAGTTGAATTGCATGTTTAATGTGGGCCTTGATGCTGTGTGTATTGAGTCCCCTGCAATTGTGTGTATGTCTGTCAGGTGGATGATTTCCTGCAGGCCTTGGTGTCCTACAACAAGGAGCACATCCCTGAGTCCTGTTTGACTGTGGTGAAGAAACAGTATCTGAGAAACCCAGAGTTTCACCCCGATCTCGTTCGGACCAAATCCACAGCCGCAGCTGGCCTCTGTGCCTGGACTATAAACATTGTCAAATACTACGAGGTCAGGCTGCGCAGTCAGAGCCGGCGTCAGCTATAGTTTAAATAAATGTTAATAATCCTGTTAATGTTAATAATAATTTTTTGTTCTCATTCTTTTTGCAGATTTATTGTGAAGTCATTCCAAAGAGGCATGCATTATCCCAAGCTAATGCAGAGCTAGAAACGGCATCAGCTAAACTGTTGTCAGTTCAAAAGAAACTGGCGGTGAGGGAAACGTTGGTTTTATCATCACGAAGTCAATTGGCCCAAAAGCTGGCGTCGATTTTCCAAAGACTAGTCTAATTTCCTTGGCTTCCTGTTTTTTGCTTTGTTCCCTCCCAGGATCTCGATGCCAGCGTTCAGAGCCTAACGGCTCAGTTTGAAAGGGCTACGGCTGAGAAAATCAGTTGTCAGGAGGAGGTGGCGCGCACCAACCAGACCATAGAGCTGGCCAGTCGACTCGTCAAAGGTTTAGAGGTAAGGCAAGGAGAGGTGAAGGAGGTCGGTGGGTGTCGGCAGGGCTGACCTGGCATATAGGAAACTGTAAATGCACCGGAGGCGTGCGTGGAGAGGTGCGGCTGGTCGCACTATTGCATCAATAATCTGGAATGGGAGTTGTTATGTCTTGGCAGGCGAGCCCGACAGTTGTACGAGGAGATCCGATTTTTACAGCCTGGCCCAGCAGCATGCTGGGGACTTGTGAGACAGGTAGAGAGGGGCTGGACCACAGATAACGCATGGGTGAACTGGGCAGCCGGCTGGCTGAACGCTTTCCAAATGGAGAAAGGAAGAGAGATGGCAAAAACGCTACACTAACACAGCTCTCAGTCAGTGCAGTAGAAGGCACCCGTGTGTGTGTGTGTGTGTGTGCGTGCGTACGCACACACGAACCCTCATGTCCTTTTACCAGTTTGTCTGAGGTGTAACAATAATTCACTCTCCAAATTTTTGGGGAACAAATTGTCACAGAATATAAATGTACTCGATATGCAAATGTCTAATGTTTCACATTTGTATGATTTGTTGAAAATTCGATTTTAATATCTCTGCGTTGCTCTGCCTGACTCTTTTTTTTGGGGGGGGGGGGGGGGCTACACCATCCATTATCTTTATGGATGCTAATACGAAATAAAAGATGGCCATTTCAGTGGCTATTTTTCGAAGTTCGACTTCCTTAGTCTCCGGAATAAATGCGGTTTCCATGGAACAGCTTGGCTTTTAAGCATATCAAGATGAATGTTTTGTCTTTATGGCATTGACCTGGAAGCAATAGTGTTCAGACTAATAAATCAGGCCGTCTATATTTAATCATTAACTTAGCTCACAGCCTCAACAGCTGTTGGAAATTAACAGTGTCTCACCCTGGACTGAGTGATATTACAGGCAATCCATAATACATTAGAGTAAAATTATAGTGATTTTTAACTGTCTGAGAATTTATTATGTGACATATTCCAGATCCACGGCCCCTTGTAAGAAAATGCCATGCATGATTTATCGCCGTAGGGCTGTCACAGTCATAGTATTGAAGGTTTAAATGAATGCTAAATTGATGCTGAGTGATTCGAACTTCCAACGCTATTTTAAAGGGATTGCAGATGTATGGCTTACTGCCTACTTTTTCATAGTTTGTAAAATTAGTGGCAGGTTGCCCAATCGTACGCGCTGCCGTATGCATCGTAGCCTCTTCCTTATTTGCTCTGGTTTAAAGTGTTTTTAACAGGAATTCTCCGTGTGAAACCGTTTTTGAACGTGTACTGCTCATTTTACAGGGATATTGAAGTCTCGTTCTTGTTTCTGGCAGTCAGAGAAGAAGCGCTGGTCCAGAGCGATTGTTGAGTATGAAAAGCAACGGAAAACACTGTGTGGCGATGTCCTCGTCACTACGGCGTTCGTCTCTTACGTGGGGTATTTTACCAGGCAGTATCGAGTGGAGCTCCTTAACAATGCATGGATCCCCTTCCTTCAGTCTCAGAAGGTAATATCAGCATATACTGTGGTTTTGAGAGGGTTCAAATATTTCTCTCTACAAACATTCACTGTAAATGTCCATGTGCTGAAACTCATCTATTTCAGCTGCCCCTGGTGCTCCAACTAGAGTGACATCATTCCTTGGTTTCTGTTCCAGGTCTCTGTACCCCTGACAGACGGCCTGGATCCCATCCTCATGCTTACAGATGATGCCACCGTGGCCGCCTGGCATAACCAGGGCCTGCCAAACGACCGGATGTCCACTGAAAATGCTGCCATCCTGACCACCAGTGAGAGATGGCCGCTCATCGTTGACCCACAGCAGCAGGGCATCAAGTGGATCAGAAACCAGTGTGGATCAGAGCTGAGGGTAGTGCAGCTGGGACGGCAGGGGTAAGAAAGCGCTACTTCCTGTTTTGATATGCATTGGAGTGACAATATGCCAACGAAATGCGTATGGCGACATTTATTTTTCCTTTATTGTGTTGCTTTTGATTCTACAGGTATCTAGATGTGATCGAACAAGCCCTTAGTTGTGGTCAAACAGTTCTGATCGAGAACTTGCCAGAAGTGGTTGACCCCATCCTGGAGCCTCTGCTGGGCAGAAACACCGTCAAAAAAGGGAGGTGAGTGTGGAGAACTGCAATATTGCAATTTCCAAAGATGAGGGTACAAAAAATATATAAATGAATGGATCATCAAACCAGCTCACCGAGAGTAAGTGATTTGTTTTGTTGTTGCCCTCCAAAAGCAATTTAAATCAATGTATGGTCTTTATATCCCTGCTGATACACACGTCGATATGCCCTCAAGCCATCACAATGTGCGGTGTGAGACAATAGGAGCAGATTTGCCAGACGGTTGGATCTCAGTGAGCATTGAAACACCAGTAAGACATGACTGAATGCTTTATTATTGCCCACTCTTTAGGTTATAAATGAATTTGTGGCACGTGTTCTGAATCCCTGTGGCCAGTGTATTGATTGGCCCCTCAAGACGTGTGATAGATGTATATTTGTGTGTTCATATTCTTTAGGTGTGATGAATATTGAACAGCTGAGGCTCAGTGTAAAAAGTGGAATTGAGGACGGTCATGGTTATGTATAAGGACTTCAGTCTGCCACAAAAAGCCAGCATGCAACACACTTAATTCCCTGGTCCTCCATCATTATGGCATACTCAATTCAGTTTCAATAATTTCAGGACCCCGATGAGTGATTTGTCTACATTTATTTATTTTCGCAAACAGAACATTAGAATTTCTAAATCAGCTTTACACTGACTGGCATTACTCATTGCATGAGGATTATCTGAAGCCCCCCCGAAATTTGATTTCAAGGAGGGTGGTCATATTTTTTGTAATTTGATTGAAGAAATGCTACTTGATTTAAAAATATTTGTCAGTAAGTCACAAGTATCCTGCACAAAATACTCGGATCGGATTTCAAAGCCACGGCTACAGCTAGCCACTTAACCCTACTTTTTTAGTGTTACCAGTTACCAATTACCCAGCCAATTCATATTTCTCTAAACTGGACACAAATCTGAAAAATAAATTCAATATATTCAAATTGGCATTATGCTTTCAATTCCCCCAAATATGTCTCACCCCGGGGATCTATGCATGACCGTGCATATTGAATATCTTTTTGCATGTTCACTGAGCTTCTCCTGACGACTTGTCTGTCCAGATGTAACAATTCATCATGGTAAATCTGATTATAAGTTTATCCCTTGTAGATGACCCATACACTTGTTTCTGTCGATGATTAATACAACCTGCTGGGGCAGCCATGATGGATCTGGTGGGGCTCCACAGCTGAAGTTCATTAATAATTGGAATGTTGTAGAGTGTGAAGTAATGAATACTAATTATTCCTTTCATGGCTGACGGAGGACTACAAGCCAATCCATCAGCAAGGACTTTAATTTGGTGGAGTAATGGTTCTATCAATAGTACATTAATTCTGGCTTGTGAAGATATGGAGTTGAACCAGACCCAGGCCATGAGGAACCTGTGCTGCAAAATTGGGGGCCTTGCCTGACATCTAAAGGGTAATTAGAGAGAAATGAAAAGCCACCAGGTTCGTCAAGCCAGTGCTAATTTAATTGAAATGCAGGAACAGATAAAAACAAAAATTGGCCGCTGTGGTGGCAATCGGTCATATTTTTTTCAAGATGATTTGCGAGTGACATTTGGAGCCAGAGTGAAGTTCTTTCACTCGGTGAAGTTGCAACCCATGAAAGTGTGAGGTTGTCAACGCACCGATGTACACAGAGTGATTGCGAGTTGCGGAGGATTTGTATCATCGCCATCGTCATCATCCCCATCATCGGTGTTTCAACGGCTACTTCCTTCTCAAGGAAAGTTACTCGCGATATTTCCAATCATTCTCACTCTGGATTTGAAGGTTTTTGCAATCATACGTTTTTTGATGATGGAAAACCAACTATAGCAGATTGAACTCTGCCATAAGGCTCCCTTCACTGTCAACACCTCCTCGCAAAATCGGACGTGGGTTTTGTTCGTTGAAGTTATTATTAATGAGATATTCTTAAATAACATAATACAACGTTTTGTTTGTTTTCCAGGTACATTCAGATTGGGGGCAAGTTATGTGAATACAGCAGCGACTTCCGGCTCATCCTGCACACTAAGTTGGCCAATCCCCATTTCCCTCCTGAGCTCCAGGCCCAGACGACCCTCATTGACTTCACAGTGACTCCCGTGGGCCTGGAGCAGCAGCTGCTGGGACAGGTAGTGTCCCGAGAGAGGCCTGACCTGGAGGCCCTGAAGGTGAAGCCTTCATTTAATTTCAGGAAATATGGAGACCGTTAAATCCACATTATACTAGTTCGATTATCGTGATTTAAAATGCAAGAGGCAGTTGTATAACAGGAAATAGGAAAATCCACCAATTGAAATTGTCTCGTGTGCGCTGCCCAAGATTAAGCTGACCACACAACAGAACCACTTCAAGATCGACCTCAAGAGACTGGAGGACGACCTGTTGAGTCGCCTCTCTGCGGCCCGTGGTCATTTTCTGGGTGACATTTCCCTCGTGGAGCAGCTTGAGAGCACCAAGGCCACGGCTGCCCACATCCAGTACAAGGTGAGGCGTTTACAAAAGCAGGGTCCTCTCAGTTGTCAGGCTGAAGCTAAGTGCATGTTTATTTATTTATTTATTTATTTTTTGTCACTCAAGTGTTTTTTTTAATGTCATGCAACAGCAAGCGCCTCGTTTTATGGCATTAGCTGCAAATGGTGTGTAGTTAGGAGTAGGTGTAATGAGAGGGATTTGGAGCATGACTGAGAGCCTAATAGCTCATTTTGTGCAATTGGCACACACAGGTGGCGGAGGCCAGAGAGATCGAGACAAAGATCAACGACGCTCGAGAGCTATACCGCCCAGCGGCCGAGAGAGCGTCGCTCCTCTTCTTCATCATCAGCGACCTCAGCAGGATTAACCCCATGTACCAGTACTCTCTCAAGGTGAAACCTGTATGCCTGAAGTGCTCTCCAGGGATAAACATCATCTGGGGCTTTGTTACCAAACAAAATACCCTAACCACTTTGACCAATATCCTGTGAAATTCTGTTTTGAACAAGTGCCTGTTTCTGATCGTTGTTTGGCCGGGTGCTTAAATTTCCGGCCCAAAGCGCCGCTATTTGTTTCCTGTTCAGGTCGCCTTCCAGTGCATGTTTTGGACTCGTGGCTTTGCGACAGCGCTCATCCTCCCTGTGGTTGCGTTTCAGACCTTTAACTCGGCGTTTAGCAAAGCGATGGAGCGCGCGGAATGGGACGAGGATGTGAGGACCAGAGTGCACACCCTCGCTGAGGCCATCACCTACTATGTATTCCTGTACACCTGCCAGGGCCTGTTTGAGAGAGACAAGTTAACCTTCTTGTCACACACCGCCTTCCAGGTGAGGGACTCAGGGCCGCCTCAAAGGTGGGGCCTCCTGTCATCCTCATCAATCACAGTACTTTTCTGCCCCCACATTAACTTCAATTAAAAGCAGTCAGCGGGGCCATACGCTGCCATTGATTACCTCTCACGCCGTGCCCCGCGGCTGCTGCTCAGGCAGTTGGTACTGACAGGGGGGCTGGTTCTGATGGCATAATGCAATTATCTGTCACTTTGGCAACTGTTTTCGCCGTAGCCTGGTGCTCTGAAGGCTGTCCTTCCCGTGGCTTTTTTTTCCTCCTCCCACGTTCACATTCTTCTCATTCGGCCTGTAGGACTTTAGCCAATCCTTTGGCCATAGTTCTCTCGCAGTCTCCAGCTGCCCTGGGAATGACTGAAACGAGATCAATGCTACATAGGTCCTAACCAAGCGCTCTTGTTCCTTCCCGTCAGATTCTGCTCAAACAAGGCCTGGTCGATGCAGAGGAATTTGACTTTCTTCTGCATTTTCCTGTGGAAGCATGCAAACTCAGCCCTGTGTCCTTCCTCTCTCCGTATACCTGGGGAGCCATTAAGGTGCAGAATAGGTTATTGCATGTCAACCATGTTATACTCCTAAGCGCGGTCTTACAATGTTTCTGACTTGGGTCTAGACCATTTCAACAATGGAGGACTTTAGCGGACTGGACAGAGATGTAGAGAGCTCACCAAAGCGCTGGAGGAAGGTCGTTGAATCCAGCCAGCCTGAGAAGGAAATACTTCCCCAGGACTGGAAGAACAAGAGTTCCCTCCAGAAGCTCATTATCCTGCGCGCGCTTCGCCCTGATAGGATGACCTATACACTGAGGTAGGTAAATGACCACGATAACCAAGTTGTGTATCGTTGTTTATCTTTGTTTAAACAGAACATCACGCTGCTTCTTGTTTTCCTGACAGCAACTTTGTGAAGGAGAGCTTTGGAACAAAATACGTGGATGCTGCCAGGCTGGAATTTGAAAAGCTGTATGAGGAAAGTGACCCGTCAACCCCTGTGTTCTTCATCCTCTCGCCTGGAGTGGATCCCCTCAAAGATGTGGAGAAACTAGGTACAATGTTTGTTATTTACACATCGTGGTCACTTTGCCCGTTCAACCAATTCTTTCTTTGCAGGCCTCAAGCTGGGATTCTCCATTGACCAGGGGACTTTGCACAATGTGTCCCTGGGACAGGGGCAGGAGGAGGTGGCTGAACGGGCTCTGAGGAATGCCTCTGAACTGGGACACTGGGTCATTCTGCAGGTTGGGAATTTTACTCCTCACTACCTAGTTTACTGCAGGGACAGTTTACAGGCCGCTCATCCAGTCGGCCGATATTGCATATGATTGGATTATCTCACCCGCTGAGCAAGTGAAATAAATTCAATTGGGTTCAATAAAAAACCTAATTGGCGACATCAGCTCCTTAAATGCCTCCAGGAAAAGCCTGTAGCCAAGTCACTGATGATTTTCTTACCAGTTCAGAACACAGGGATTTTTCGAAATGAATCTTCCATGTACAAAAACAGATTTTTTATAATTTTTTTCTAGAACGTACACCTTGTGGCTTGCTGGCTGCCCTCTCTTGATTTGCTTCTGGAGACGGCAGCAGTGGGCAGCCACACTGACTACAGAGTTTTCATCACCGGGGAGCCAGCACCAAATCCTGAGCAGCATGTAATCCCCAGAGGCATACTGGAGAATGCCATCAAAATCACCAATGAGCC
This sequence comes from Colistium nudipinnis, assembly GCA_016785305.1. Classification (NCBI taxonomy): domain Eukaryota; kingdom Metazoa; phylum Chordata; class Actinopteri; order Pleuronectiformes; family Rhombosoleidae; genus Colistium; species Colistium nudipinnis. The sequence continues at coordinate 416,593 of JAFBJU010000413.1, forward strand.
ACCCGCTGGCATGAATGCCAGTCTGCATGCAGCACTCAACAACTTCAGCCAGGTGCGTTAAAAATGATTGATGAGATGATCATTTATATTTTATAAATCACATTGAAGACGTTCACTGTAATCTGTGTGTTTAACAGTCTCCGCCTCTCTACCTCTCTCCAGGACACTCTGGATATGTGTTCCAGAGAGCAGGAGTTCAACTCCATGTTTTTCTCCCTCTGCTTTTTCCACGCCTGTGTAACAGAGCGCCGTAAATTCGGTCCCCAAGGGTGGAACCATAACTACCCAATCAGCACCGGAGACCTCACCATCTCAGCGAATGTCTTGCACAACTACTTAGAGGCCAATGCCAAAGTATTTACACCACTATTTTTCAATTTAATTTTATTTACTTTTTATTCACATTATTTACCGGCGTTAATACAACTTTTAATTCGTTTCTTTTACTGCTACTTTCTTACCCTCTGCAAATGCCTAATAATAATGGATTTGGCAGTGGCATTATTGTCAGACCGTGATGCTGAGTTACAGTACAGTGTCTCCAATTAATTATTGAAATCTTTTGTTCCACTGTTGTTTGTGAAAAATGCTCGTTCCCGTCCTTTTTCTTTTTTCCAAATTTCATCTCGCGCAACACACCCTATAATTTAGCTTTATTTCACAAAGACAAAAAAATCCATTCTTGGGGTGCTGCACCCCTCACAACTCCTAATGCATTTCTTTTACAACTCCTATTACTCTGGTCACAACCAATTATGTCTCCGAGGTATTCTGCCCTCCAAAAACGAATGTCCTTCATTATGTTAACCAAACAGTAACCTGTATGTGCGTACACAGAGAATTCATTAGGAGGGCAATGAAGCGTTATCCTAAATGTAATTACATGCAGCCAATGTGACAGTTCACAACGCCACATAAGTGATCACTGCAATTAGAGCTGATGAAGGAAGCAATTTGCAAAACAATACAGGTACAAATGATTGTGAACCTCCAGCTTTTGTAATTTGTTATGAATCACAGGTTCTTTTCTTCCTCCTTCACCCTCACGGATCATAATCTCCCACCGGGGAAAAGACTCCTCTGTCATACCTTCAATCAGCTTGTGTAAAGAAACATCATTTTGTTACATTTCCCTAAAGTTATCATTAACTCTTTGATGAGATATGATATGGTTACTGCTTGAATTTCAAAGGAGAGAATACTGATAGGGAAACAATGGGTTAAATGATCTGAACAAATCATTGATGTCCTGGAAATGTTTTTGAATAACTTGGATCTTTAGAATTAGAGACGCTGCTCATTATTTAAAGATGCAATGATATTATAATATTAAAAAGCGTCTATTTGGCGACCAACTAATTCAATTATAGTCCATGCAGGTGCCCTGGGAGGACTTGTGTTTTCTGTTTGGAGAGATCATGTATGGGGGACACATCACTGATGACTGGGACAGAAGACTGTGTAAGACCTATCTGCAGCAACTCATGCATCCAAAAATGGTGAGTCAGTGTTCATGTTTCAGCCATGAAGAATATATTCATATGCGTTTTTCGCTTGCACGTTCGATGATAACGGATGTCATGACCTATTCATTTCTACTGGTTTCACTTTATCATTTCTCAAAATGACAACAAGTGGTTGATTTGATGCAACTCACTGATTTGTGTCGACCTGATGTAAGGTCTTGTTTGGTGATGTCAAACTGTAAAGAAAATGTGCAGTTTCAAATTGCTTATTGTTGTTGTCAAGGTAAATGGTGCCCTCTTGGGATGTAAACCTAAACTGCAGTCTAGCGCTGCAAGTTATTGCTGCTGTTGGTTCGTCTTCCCCCACTTAAATAGTATCATTGCATAAACTGTCTGTCGCCTGCTGCATGACACATCGCTACTGGTGTTTGTCGTATATCATTTTGGTACTTTTAGCTGATCGATGCTCCAGCTGGAATTCATCCAACACAGAGGACTGATAGGCCCTTTGCCCGTTTACCTTTACTACCAATCTACGCCGACCGATCCCAATCCCAACAAACAATTTGAACAATCCGAAAACAATCAACATGCTGTAAGTGCTACAGCTAAAGGCTTGTGCATGCACTGCAGTCCATTTTTATTTTGTAAAACTCACAGGATAAGTTTCACTAAGATTCCAGAAGACCGTTCGGAAGAAACTTCTTTTATCACCATTTTTGCTATAAATAATTTGTTCTGCTGTACTGTTTCCACTTTTTTCCATTTCATTTGTTTTACTTGTGGCATTGTTGTATTTGATTCTTAGTTTGAAGGGGAGCTCTCACTGTGCCCTGGGTTCCTGGCGCCGCCATTCACGGACTACAGTGGTTACCACGGCTATATCGATGCGCATCTCCCGTCTGAGAATCCCACTCTGTACGGTCTACACCCCAATGCCGAGCTGGAGTGCCTCACGGTGGGCTCCGACAACCTCCTAAGGACTCTGCTGGAACTGCAGCCACAGGACTCCTCCGGAGTAGGAGAGGGGCCGGATCAGAGCACAGAGGACAAGGTGAGAGGGCGCAAAGAAGCAATTGCGGAATGACCCACCCACAGGAATAAACTTTACCCTGTTTGTTTTACTTGGCAGGTCAAGTGTGTCATCGAAGACGTCCTCGATATGCTGCCTGAGGAGTACAACACGTCGGGGATGATGTCGAAGATGACGGAGCGAAGCCCTTACATTTTAGTCTGTCTCCAGGAGTGTGAAAGAATGAACCTCCTGCTGGCAGAGATAAGGAAGTCCCTCAGTGGGCTTGAGCTCGGCCTTCAGGTACTCCACTGGTAACACGACGCATTTCTGTTCCACAATAATGTGTTGTTTCATCAAAGAGGATGTCTCTGTTTCCAGGGAGACCTCACCATCTCTTCCAGTATGGAGACTCTTCAGTCCTCCCTGTTTCATGATTGTGTTCCAGACTCCTGGGCCAGACTGGCTTACCCCTCCACTAAAACACTGGCACTATGGTGACTGCTGCCTCCAACTCAAACTGTATTTTATACTTGATTGTGCCTTATTTCACAAAATATACATCTTTTTTTTTGCTTTAATAGGTTTGGCGATATAATGTGTAGCTGTCGTGAGCTGGACAGCTGGACTCAGGACTTTGTTCTACCTGCAGTCGTTTGGCTCCCAGGGCTCTTCAACCCGCAGTCCTTTCTCACAGGTGATAGACTCACATTGTGCGCATCGCTGCGATTTAATTGACGTATGGACCAGAAATATTAACATACAGATATATTTTATTTCTAGCTGTGCTGCAAAGCATCGCGCGGAAGAATCAGTGGCCTCTGGATAAAATGACTCTGACTGTGGATGTAACAAAAAAGACTAAAGACGACTTTGGGCACCCGCCACGGGAGGGAGCCTACCTCCACGGACTCTTCATGGAAGGTTAGACTTTACCTTCCCAATTACACTCTGCTGCCCCGTATTTTGAATTACAAAGAGTTGTGTTACTTATTCTCTGGTATAATAAGAATCTCTGTCTCTCCAGGAGCTCGCTGGGACACTCAGTCTGGCGTCCTCTCCGAGGCGGTCCTGAGGGATCTGACCCCGGCCATGCCAGTTCTGTATGTTCGAGCTGTGCCCGCTGAGGAGCAAGAACTCAAAAGTACATACGAGTGTCCGGTGTACCGCACTAAGCGGCGCGGCTCCACGTATGTGTGGACCTTCCACCTCCGGACCAAACAGCCCCCTGCCAAGTGGATCGTAGCTGGAGTGGCGCTGCTGCTGTCTGTCTGAGACGTTATGGAAGTGCTGTGAGTTCCTTAGGGTTTCATATTGTGTCAGATTTTTTATTTATTTTTTTATATTATACGCTATATTTACAAAAGTTCTTTCCTCTATATCATTTTTTGGGGGTTTCCTAATACAACAGACTCAATTGTGGAATATTAGTGCCACATTTTCCGTCTAGTTTGTCTTAGTTTGGTAACACTGTTCTTGTAGTGTGTTTGTGTGCGTTTCAGATTTAAAGATAAGCGAAACACAGGAGCAGATACGTGTTCACAGCCTGTGTTGAACCTGTTGTGTCTGTGTCTGTGACACTGTTGGACCTCTCCCTTGAGATGGCTCGGTGTGAGCGTGATTTGTTGGGAGCTTATGTCTCCATTTTAGGCCATGTAATTCTGGATAGGGAGCATATTTTATTGGAAGGTCAAGATTAAAAAAGCTCCCCGGCTGCCCTCTACTAACTGAATGATACACAATGCCGTCTGGAGGGTTCCCGGACAGAATTCCCAGGAGATGATGTGCATGGTCGCTATTGACTTTTAAATGAGGTGCATTTGACATTGACCTTTTGTAGGGCAGAGGCAGAATACTAACAGACTAGTGTAATTCATTCAGCCAGGCCTGTTGGAGGAACCTATTCAAAGATACTGATAGCTTTCTGTGAGAAAGCAACACATTAGATTACCCATCCTTTATCTTTCCACATTCTCTGTTCGCATCTGATTAACTTAATAGGAACCAAATAAAGCCTTTTCATTTAGAAAGGACCTATGGACCCACGGGTTTCTATCTAAAATGTCATTTCTTTTTTTCCAAACTGATTCAGTTTAGATTCATTAAAAAAGCCAAGGTGCTCAGGGGAAAGTTTGAGTGCATCGTGCAGATAATCTAAAGCATTTGATGTTTATAATCTTTTCGTCTCCTGTGTGGCCAAAATGCATTTCGACATCGCAGGAGCTACAGAAGCTCATGCGTCTCGGCATTTCCCTGATAAATATTAAGGAGAGATAATAACTGAACAAATAACATGTTTCATTTATCATTCAAGCTCATACAAGCCCATTTCATTCTTTGATTTCGATTTCCGAAAAACAGACTGTTAAGAGTAGCAGGGTCCTCACGAAATTAAAACACACAGGAAGCAACGGGATGTAATATTATCCGCTATGGCGAACAAGTGACATTATGAGGTGCAATTTACAGCCACTGAATCACACTGATGATGTGTTTTGTTTTGTTTTTTTGGATGGAAATCAGGACTCTTATCTCTTCAAATGAGATTTGCTCCAGCGCTAATAGCGGCTGTGTTGCTCTTAATTTCTCCCTGCAGCCGCGGTGCCCACAGACAGACGAGTAGAGGACGGAGGATTGATGCCGTGTATTGTCTTGCGCAGGGGGAAATGAAGAACCGGTCTTCCTGTCGTCTCCCTTCATCTGCCCTCTCTTCCCCTCATTAGCACGCCACAGCAGCTAGCCAGTCATTTGGTGACAGGGAAATGATACAGTGCTGGCAGTGTTTGGGAGGAAATGGCAGGGTACGGGGATCCCCCGGGCGCAGCAGGGGCTGTGCCGCGGATAGTCATGTTAAAGGCCAAGCGGGACACCTGGTTAAAGTCAACAAGGGCATCTGGGCCTCGACACATTGTGTTCTGACGGTTTGATTATCCTTCATTTGTCTCTTTTTTTTTTTTTTTTAATTTCTCCATTTTTCAATTTTTTTGTTTTATTATTATTTTAATCTAATAGTTGTGAAATATCAGGCCAAATTAAAAAATCAGTGCTTAATTCTAAAATAGTATGTTCATACAATTGATGTGAGAATGTCAAGCTCTAATTTGCGCTATAGATTTAATAAGTTCTTGGCCCACCTTTCCCACTCTTAATTCATGTTGTATGTTATAGCTGTAATGTGACAGAATATTCCCTGGTAACCTGGATTAGATTCCAGTACGTGCCTCCTTCACGACGTTCTACTGCGAGTTGCACTGCTTCAACCTTTCTCTTTACCTCGCTTCACTTGAATTTACCAGAGCATCCCTGGTGTCGAGAGTAAAAGCAGCACTACGCATCCAGACTCGTGATGAAAAATATTTTATTGCAAGCACAGTTGAAACTTGTCGGTCAATCGATGGTTTGCCATGTCATGCAGACCCACCCTAATAGTGCTTACGAATAAAATACTGAAATCAAACCAAATCAATGCGAGTCACACCAATAGAACGAATCAATTATTCTGAAATAAACATTTGTTTCTAGAATTTCAACACGCACACAAATATGTATGTACAGTATCAATAAAATCCATGTTATCTCTTTATTGGCCGTGGGCTTTAAAATAAAAAAATATACACATAATTATGTCAGGAGAATAATGTTTAATTAACACGTCTCAATGCTTACTGAATGGCCTAACCTTATCGAGCTAGACTGAGCATTTTCAAGAAATAAGACCCTATTTGTCTACAGTGGCGTTACTCCGCATTATACATGAGCAAATGGCTTAAAATGTTCCCCCACATTGGCTACTTTCTTTTTGTCCAGAAGGTGCTTAAGTATTTGATTTTGCTATTGCTCTTTATGTATTCATTGGTGTAAATGACCATGTAATTGTCTAATGGAAGAAATGTTGCTTCAGAGAATTGTTTTCGAATACTCGTATCTAAAACTCTCCACAAACCAAAACAAAAATCCAATATTCCAACCAGAACTAATCTAGCCAAAGCTAGTGAATGTCGGATCCTCTGATACAAAGAAAAAGTACATCATATTGTGTCTTAACCTGAACTATAAAGACAAGACCAATATAGAGAATTAACGGAACAGGAACTGCTTATTAAATTCACTGATTGTCCGAAGCTCAACTACATGGAAATCCTTACAGCATTGCTTTTATAAAGATGAGCAATCAGCGTTAATTTAAATGAGCATTTGTATGGTATTTGGCACTGATGTATATGATTAGAACTCACACACGATGACACCTACGTTTTCACACACACACACACAGAGGAAAGAAATACTGTATACTGCATATCCTTTTCTAGAGTCCTGCACTAAAGCCTCACCTTATACATTTGAATCAACAGCAAACCTAACGGTAAACGAAAAAATAGCTTCTGCAATGTGAAAAATACAATCCATGACAATGTTCAATATTGAACTGTAGGTTTGACAATCATTTTCACTTTTTCTAGAGTCTGAAGTCATTTCAGCCAGACATCTTGTTGTTGTCCGAGCACTGTACTGATTCAGATGTGACCACGTGTCAGACATTTGGATGTTGTGTGAAACTCACAGAGGTGTGAGCACAGTATACGACGGAAATACTCTTTGGTTAAATCATATGATTTCATGATGTTGCCAGATGCATTGACGCTGTCGATCTGTTATTTACTGTATGCGATGTGAACTTGGAACAAAAAGGCAAAGTGAGCATATTGTTCTCGCAATGGAGAACATCGATGCTCAACACTCAATGTTCATTTTTGTTGCTTTTTAATTGGAGGCGGAGGACTTTGCCTCTGCACGCCCTCTTGTTTTGTTTGTTTCTGCAGGCAGCTGATGGACCACAGAGGGGAGATGTTGGCTTGTTTTTTCAGACCTGCAACTTTACCTGAAGTTCTGCGCCGCCTGTAGGAGAGGAAAGGAACAGCAGCAGAGCCGCACACTCAGGTCAACACCTGCTGCTGCTGCTGCTGCTGCTGCTGGTGGTGTGAGGCCTTCTCCTGCCAGCAGGCAGATACAGGATGACCTCTGGTCTCTGCTGGGATGTTCCTGTCTCTAGCCAGGGATTCATGATGGAGCAGCGCCATCCTGTGGCCGAACCAGGACCCTGCGGTGCTCCTCTGACCAGTCCTGAGACGTAGGACAGACCGACCCGAGGCTATCTGGCGGTTCTAAGCCCGGGGCTCCAGCCTGTGGGACAGCTCGAACAGAGTCTGCTGATTGTCGATGATGTGAAGGTAATCAGTGTAGGCTCGCACCTCAGGGCTGCTCTTTTCGGTGATGCTGTTGCCTGTTGGAAAAGATAATTATAATTTAATCATGATAACATTATTCATGACAAACTAAAAATATTTGAAGGAGCTGTAAGTTTTTAGAAATAAACTTAAACCTGTGTGTGTTACTGCTATGTAGAGATGTCTTAGGAATGCAACTGACCTAATGTACAAATTGTATGTACTTTTCACATTTATAGCTCTGAGCACACCAGAAGTACAAAGAACCAGGAGCAAGTGATGTGAATACTGACCCATGTGGTCTTTCTGACACTGCCGGATGAGCCGCACTGCGTCTGCGATCATGTGCTAGAGGTAAGGTTGGACAAAAGCATCACTCAACACTTTTTTTAAAAATTATTAATTGAGATGTAATACATGTATTTTTGTGCAGTAGCACACAGTGGAAGGAGAAGGTTCACCAACTCACCAGCTTCTCGAAATTAACCAGGTTGTCGTGGAACGTCTTGTTGCCCTCGTGAATGAATGTGATATCTGAAACGGATTCACATTTTGTCACGCGTTTGTGTACTCGAGGTGAACGGTTTATTGTTGTTGTTTTTTTACATTTCAAATCTGCCTTGGTACTGAAGTGACAGTATAAGGAGCAGAGCACACCTTTCAGTAGCAGAGGAAGCAAGGGGATCTTTGGCGCCTTCATCTTCTTGAAGGAGTCCCTGTAGGCCTTGTGGTTCAGAGAAGGATCCTGTGAAGACAATTTCAAAACGAATGAGTCCAATCCTCTGGGGACGGAGGGTGTGTGTGCCTGTGCATGCATGCTTTGTTAGAGCTGAATTATGTCAGGGCCGGGGAGTAATGATCATCTAAAGCACCAGATGCTTCGCCTGATGTTTTTCAAATGAAACACACACTCGCTTCACCTCATGTACACAGGAGCGCTGGTGTGTATTCCCTGTTACAGTGGAGATGAATCGTTTTTTTTTTTTTTTTTTTTTCCTATTTCACTTAAAGGAATACCGATACATTGTGCTGTGTATTATACACGTGCCATGAATTACACTTACTGTAACAGTCTCCAGCTCTGAGAAGAGCTTCTTGAATTTCCCGGGAATTTTCTGCAGAGGCAAAACCAGGTTCAGACGCCAAGTTCCACAGATTTAAGATGGCGCAGATGAGAAAAGATTTGACGTCGGGCAGAAATAGGATATTCTCACCTCCCAGGTCTGACTCAGACGACTAACCGCCGCGGCGTTCAGGCCCATTATTATGGCGAAAAAACAGTGGAGGTTCCTCTGTGCTTTACAGCTATGAAAGATCAGACAACGCAGTTAGAGCAGATGCAGCTTGTTGATTTGCCACAACATTTACACCTATCTCTCTCTCTCTCTCTCTCTCTCCCTCTCTGCCCCTACAGATCTGAAGCTGGCACGCTGTGGTGTTGGCTGCAGCAGTGTGAGGAACCGGTGTGTGTGTGATATTAATATCAATCAGGGGCTAATCACAATGCACACGGAGGTGAATGGAGCTACTAACTGGGCAGCGATCTTGATGAACTTCTTGATGAGTTGGACCCTCTTGCAGAGCGCCGGGCACAGCAGCACCTCGGTCATCACCCACAGCTGGACCTCGTTGCAGCGCTGCAGCAGCAGCTCCAGCGCCACAGTGTGGTGACTGCTGGCATGGCGGCTGAAGGTGAAGTAGACCAGTTCTTGCTGGAAAACAACGACGCGCGGTATATATATGAGATGAACCGAGCAGACGATGTGGCTCTGGAGAATGTCAATGAGAGCACATTTTTTAAGGTGATTTATAAGGGATGAGGCTTAGAGCAGTGGGACGACGAACCTCATGTACTGAGTCAAAGATGGACCAGTCAAAGTTGGTGAGGGCTACAGCCACGTCCCATGTGTTTAAACCGAACAAGCGAGCCGTCCTCTGCTGCAGCTCTGAGTTGTCCGGGAGCGGGTACTGAAACAGGAAAACAAAACTACATCAAACAATGATCATAGCGGCTGGGTTAAAAATAAAGATTTTGGCAGTAGTCTGGTTAGTTTCCCACGTTTAACATTAAATAATTTGTATGACCTCAATGCTTGATGGGCTGACTTGTTACCCATGACTGAGTTGTTATTATAAATAAGCTGAAAGAGGCTTTTATTTTTTTAATACAGTTAATGCACGTTTTATTTAAAATTACAAATTGCAGTGATGTTCCTACCAGGACTTCTCCTGGGTCCTTCCTGCATATGTGCAACCTCCCCACCGGCCGTAAGGAATCGGAGAAAACCCTGTCTTGAGGCTGCAGGAGGAGTCTACCTGCAGGCGGAGGAAACGTTTCACATATGCCATTAAAAATGTGTCAGGCAGCAAGCAAACAGCTGTCGGTGGTTGGAGATAACACTCCGTGGCAGGCCCCACCATGCAGCCAGTCATTTCAGTCGCTGATAACACACATTGACTTTATATGAGGGGCCTGTGAATGCTTCTCCCTTGAAACGGTCCCCTCTCAGGATATATTGAGGTCAACTCTGTCGATCGCGATGTAATGCATCCATGTCTGGGCTCAATGGACAGCTCAGTACGACTCATGACAGTGACAATATTGCCTATTCTCACACAGGTGTACACACGTAGATGTCTAAATGGTTTTGTTTGTAATAAGCAGAGCAAATGAAATATAACAGATGATGTACACCAGTGTACACACTCCGTATCCATTGTTCAACATCATTAAATGTGCATGACATTATGGTCAGGGACGTTTCAAGACACTCTGGGGGCCCCAGGCAAAATTATAAAAATTGGGCTTTCAGGTTGTCATTGCTGTGGACCAATATAAACAGCCGCCTTTGGGGCCCCCCTTCTAGCCCGGGGCCCTGGGCAATTGCCTAGCTTGCCTGCCCCGTTGCAACGCCTCTGATTATGGTTGTACTGTATGTGCTTTTCAGTGCTATGGTTCCAACTAGTATGGCGTGTGTACCTCCAGGATAAGTCATGGCTACGAGTACAAGCTCCCCCGGGGGGACCTCCATCCTTTCTGCCACCGCCTGCAGCAGCTCCTGGGCCACCGCATCAGCGCGGGCCTTCAAACTCAGGTACGAGTCCAGGGTGATGTACACATGACACAGCACTGCAACAGAAGAAAAGATTGTTCCAGAATAGTACGACATAAAATACGCAGCAGGTGAATCTGCCCTTTAAAGGAAAAAAAAACCTAATCCCAGTAAGGAAAAAAAAGATTTCAAAATTCATATCTTAGCAATTTTATTTTTTTTTCGTGTCGTGCATTGTTCTAATGTCCTGCCTTCTCCCTTCTACAGGTTTGGAAACGACGTATGGTGGGAGGAATGTGTGAAGAACACCCCGGTTTTACGACGTTACCTTCCTTGGTCGCCCTGTGTGTTCCCCTGGACTGGAGCCCGTTCTCTTTCAAACTCAATTGGTGGAAAAGCGCTTTGCTCTGAAAAAGAAAGGGAAATGCGTGGATTTCGTCACACAGTCGGTGCTGCCTGAGAACACGGCATTGTCTTCGGCAGGAAATGTGAGTACAATAGCGTCGTCCCACAAATCAGAGTTTCCCAACTGCCAGCTCTGTTTAAAAAAAAATCCTGCTGTCTTAGTGAGATGAAGAGATCTTTTAGCTTACCTTTCTCTGAGGTGAATATTCATCCACCGTACTAGGGAAAAAAATAAGAAATAAATGAGTCAAATAGATTCATAAAGAAAACAAATAACACCTCCTTTCTTCTAAAACCTGATCTGCTCATTTTCCCTCGTGCTGCATCTATGTCTAGTTTGGAAAAAAAATATATATATTCTAATTAAGGTAAAGTGAATCTACACACAGTATATAATTTGCTGGGCCGGCCCATTATTTAAGCCCAGTGTCAGGGCAAGATTAGAGTGCATAGTAGATTTTGGACCATCCAATGTGAGCCCCTTCACTTAATCACCGTCTTCTCATCAGTTATTCCCTGCTATCATGATGGATAGCACCGTGTCCATTATCGTCCCTCAGCTTCTACTGGGCCCTGCGTCTCAATAGGCATGCTGGCACAAAGCCTGCCCTGAGGGATCCCCCCTCGCCGGCCAACAGTGAGTCCTGCGCTAATGAAAAAAGCGGACTCACACTGTCTTGTCAACACAGAGCTCCAGATCTGATTCACAGTCTGTCTCTTAAAAAATAAATAAATAAATAAATAACAGCCACAGTAGATGCCCGGTGAGCCCGGTGAGTTACAAGGACACATGACAGGTAAAAGAAACAGGTGCGGGATGTCTAAGCTCTCAGGGACACTTTGAGTTGCGATGGAGGCCAGATGGCAGCGAAGGACCGAACGAGTTCTCTTTACATGAAAAACGACACCTTTTCGCTTTTCCCTCCGGTAGCAGATTGCCACAAAGCAGTCAACCTTGTCCTCCCTCGGGATGAGCCTGATTGTGCAAAGCTCATAAATAGTGGAGTATGTCAGTTAGTACCACCCACACCAAGTCCTCTGTACTTTGAAGGGGTGGGTGTCGCGGTGCTGCCTCCCCGGACATAAACGTGAATAGGGCAGAGTCAGACAGTGGCAGCAGAGCCAGGTTGAATTATCTGCTCCGGTTTCCAGCGGGTGACAGGTTGGCCCGTCCCCGGGGAGCAGCTCTGATTGGAGGGTGTAGTTAAAGGAAGGGGGTAGTGGGAGACGGGGATGGTGGGAGACAGGTGTGGCAGTGTGTCTGGTGACTGCGGGTGGCTTTCACTGGACTGCCAAAGAGCCATTTGATACTTATTTTTGTCTCACAATCTGCCGCACGCTTACTAAAACACAGACCAATGTTAAAGAATTGTCAGATGCCAATTCAGTGAGGGATTTCACAGAAATTGTTATATGTATATGTTCTGCACACACACAGTACTTCATGTGTAAGGCTCACAGGAACTTCCTATGCGTTGTATGTATGCAATTGGATTAAAACAGAAATTAGCTCCGAATAGATGTAAATATTAACACAGTGGGAATATTTGATTCTAAGAGTTTTGCGAGGTTGAGGCTGACTATACGGCGTGAATATAAATGAGAGTGGTAAATGTGGACTGGATACATTGTGGCTGTTGCGCATTCTGTTGTGTGCATTGGATCAGAGCATTCCTGTGTGTATTTTCTGTGTGATTATGGCCCGAATTACGTAACGACTTACAGTAAGTACTCAGCAAGGCAAAGGCCGCTATGTTGTGCATTGCTTTGTAGATGTGCTGAGTTTTGACCATTTACAGCCAGCAGGCTTGAGTAAGGCAGATTTCTTGTATTTCCTGGGCTTTTAAGATGTCATGATGAAGTGCTTGATGACCTTCATATTTTGGCAGATAGAATCCCAGAACACTGCAATTGCTTTTCCGTCTCTGAATGGATTCATTGATGAGAAGCTAAATAAAGGCACCCAGCAGAGAAGAAGCCCTTTCTTTGCGTTCTGAGGCCAGCCAGTGTCTCTGCTACTTTTTAAGACCGTTTCTTCCGCTTCTTTTCAGCTTCTGACAGTAACAGAAGTAGTTATTACTGACTACTCTTTCCATTATCCAGAGACTTAAAAGGTTTTCAGTATTTACTTCTTATGCAAGTTTAAATACAGTGACGTACTGCCTGCGATGCAGCTGGTAGAGTTTCTGCAGCTCCCTCACATCTGTTTCCAGGGCTGGGTGCTCGTAGAGATCATCCAGCACGAAGCGATACAAAGTCTGAAAAGGAAATGTCCATTTTCATTCGCTAAGCACGTGTCACACCCAGCTCCCCCCCCCCCATTTCCCGGTGCGTTTCATTTCCTACCTTCATGAAGAGTTTGACATTCTCATCTTCTCTCAGGAAGTCTCTGCAGAGAGACATCCACTGTGACACCACCGGTGCGGTTCATTTCCTACCTTCATGAAGAGTTTGACATTCTCATCTTCTCTCAGGAAGTCTCTGCAGAGAGACATCCACTGTGACACCAGGTGCAGGACTTTCCGTTTCCTCTCCAGTGTCTCTTTCCTGTCCTCTTTCCCTCTGCATCGCTTGGCGCAATAGGTGGGATGCAGTTAAGGCCTCAGCGCAATTGCAAGACGGAGCTTGAGACCTAGAAAATGCAGTGTCTACGCTGAAGTGTGAACTTAGCCGGTGTGTGCGATGTGGTGTGATCGCGTTTTTTATTTATTTTTAATATAAAACACCTATTTCTCTGCAGCCTCCACCCAAGGGGGTTAAGTGGTGACTTTTTTGTGAAAATGTTCCCTGAAAACCCCCTTAGTTCAAGGATATTGTCCCAGCAGAGCTTGGCATAAATCATTGGTCGACATGAACACCGGGTAGGTCAGCAGAAAGTCATCCAGCAGTGAATCTGAAAACGAGAAATACGCTTATAGACAATGGCAACAAATGTGCATCTCCTTGTGACATAAGTGGGGGAAAAAAAACGGTTTAAAAGCCCCTACTTCAATAGACAGTAAATCTCGCTGGGGAGAACAACCTAAAAATGACTTCACAGTGTCATTGGGTCTGTACTATGTTACATAACGAGTACATCAGTGACCTCGATGAACGTGTGATTAACGTTGCGGCACATATATTAAACCTAAACTTCTAACTGCGGCGACGGCTCAGACGGTTTTCACTTTTCCCTGTTCCATCTTCCATCCAGTCTGCGATAATGAAAACCAGTGAGGATTATTCGAGTCTTTTTTTCCCCCCCGTTGCTCCAAGTTCAAACAAGCCTTGACTGGTTTTATCTTCAATCTGGCACATTCACTGTGGCAGCCTGTGTCAGTGAAGATAAGCCCGTAATGTTGATTTGTCAGCTGACTCTCTCTGACCTCCGATGAAGTCTAGGTTTTCACTGAGATTCTCTTTCTCACAGAAAGAGAAATTTGATACTGCTCCTCTGTGACTTCATTGTTGCACGGTGCGAAGTGTTTTTCGGTAAACTCAACACGCATCAAATTTCAACCCCCTAATGTTTATGTACATTTGTTATTTCTAAGTACATTTCTTTAATCCACGCTGTTTACGGACAGAGTCTCATCAACACTTGACAACTTATCTCGCAACCCTTTTTTGAAAGCATACACCCTCCCTTTCTCCCATAAGTAATCATACGAAAGAAATGATAACAAGCTGTATACGTTTGTTTCAGAAATTGACATAGTTGCTGAAACGCATTTCCACGGGACAAAAGAAGAGAGGCACAGTAACTCCCAGACGTGATGAACGGCCCAAAGTGAAAAGCTTTACAAATCCTATTAAGGCCGACCTCCTCTCAAACACACTGTAAGTGTGCCTCGCTACCAGAATTGTAAATTCTCCCTTTTAATTTCACACTGGCTTCCCAGGGCCTTTGTGTGCGTTCTGGTCCACAGGACTCCCTGACATCATTATGTTAATCCGAGGCACAGCAGCTGTGGGTGCATCACTCACTCCTTATGAGAGGTTACGCAGACACACGCACACACCCGCACACGCACACACACGCACACACACGCGCACACACACACACACACACACACACACAAACACACACACACACACACAGAGCTCTCATAAACAATAAAGTAATACACCTTAACACAAAGCCAGTAAACGGCCCCCAATGGATCACCCACCCACTCACCCAAGTGCTCCGTACCTCCAAAAATACACACATTGGCTATTCACAGATAAACACGCTGTAGTGTTTTTTTTTATTTTCTGAAAGTTATCCTAACTGAGGAGAAGCTCTCATACATGCTCCCCAGGCTATAAACACTGCACGTTTGTTTTTTTTAGGCCGGAAAACGGCATAAATATTTGATCTTACCCTATTTAATTTGAACCTGAGGTATAGTCTCTCAGCAGCAGCAGAAAACGAAAGGTGATCTCTTGCAGATTTAACCAATTTATTGATGAAATGCTGCTGTGTCAAAATATAATAATCTGTCTACTTGACTAATAATGGGATTTTTCAGTTATGAGTAGTTGGCCTGGATCCGAGATGGACGCACAATCATGTTTGTGTTTTCTGCTTCTGTGTGCAGTAATTACACAGAATCCCACTTTCATGCACCCAGACCCAAAACAAATGTAGCTTCATTTTCAGAGGAAATGCTGAACGGACTGATTGATCTACCTTTTCAATCTACGGCGAAATCAATCAATCAACCAATCAATCAACTCGCCAATCCCTTTAGCATATTAATAAGTATTTGTAAAGCTGGTCGATGAAACCTTTGGAAATAAGCATGTTAATGTGTCACTTATTTGCTCAGTAACCACCAGAACCAATCGATTGGCGTAAAAGCCTTAAACTAATGTGACGGTCTTTATTTAGAGAATTTTAAATGGAATATCCACCCATTTCATGGGATTTGTTTTATTATTTTTGCTTCAACCAGAGCTGGAACATCAGCTTATTAAGAACGCAAACGTCCCACCACGTGCCTTCCAGAGCAGGGCAGTGTGCTGAGTAAGAATCAATAGCTGCACTCGGCCATTGGGCTCGGCACAGAAGGCAACACTGAACCCTTGTGAGCCACGGTGGTAGCCCACAGAATGACTGTCCCCTGGAACGTGCCTGTGGCGCCGCCGCAAAAGTGCATCGTCTAGCAGAAAGACGGCCACCCTCTCTGCATTCTAAATGGACTGGGTAAAGACGGAAGCCGGTGCTGCCTCCATAAGGCGATGGATTTGTCATCGCGCGTAATGGGCTGCACTGCATGTAAGTCACGAGGGCGACGTCGATCGTTTGCTGCAGTCGTCCTGCCGTGTTCCTGCCAAACAAAACATCCGAAAAATCTTTCCCGTTGACTCAGCCATATAAATCTGCTTCTGAAGAAAGTGGGGCCCCGGCGCTTCCGCCACACGGACACACCGGGCCTTGGCACCCGGGGACGGCCGAGGCCTGCTCCCACCAGTTAACCTCACTGAGTGCCGATCGATGAGTGTTTCGGGAGGTCTCTGGCCGCTTGACCCTGGGATGTGTCGCTCAGCGGCGTGCACCGCTCAACTGCTCCCCTACGGAGGCTTACTTTCAATGCACGCACTGCAAGGTCGCCCAATAGCAAGGCACGGATTGCTCGCGGACGTATGGTAATTCCGCTTCATTGTCGAAATATGCGACGGAACATGCTGCATAAATCTCGTGTGCATGTAGAAGGCCCAGTTCTGCCACAGCAGGCACATTTCCCCAGATATTTAGATCAATAGGCTACTGAGATCAATCTTCTTCATTTCCCCATCGGAATGAGTAACGGCATCTGGTGTGGGGTGAGCCAGTCTCTGTCCCAATGAGAGATTGTCTTTCTCTCCCTTTTCTGTCTCTCCCTGCTTCCGTTTCTCTTCCTTTACATTGTTTATCCTTAGTTTTTTTTCCCCCGAGAACACTGTTTCTCACGTCTTAACATGCCGCCCGCGCTCCTCATCAATCCTCATCTCTCATCGAGCATCTTTCGAGCTCCAGCCTCGGAGCGCCTCCTCTGCCTCGGCAACAGTGGAAAACGCTCTCGTGTACCTGCTGGGATGAGAGGAAACGTGTCGGTTTGTCGCCGACGTTGAGGCTGCACTTTGTGTCAGGCGGCACAACACACCGTGGCCAACACAACGATATGAGCGACATTTATCTCTGTCAGAGGCTTTAAAGTGAACAGCCTCCAACTCACTGGCACTCTGGCAAGGATAGCTCACGACCCGCGGCCCAATTGCAGTGTCTGGTAGAGAGAGCGGGGGGGGGGGGGGGGCGGGGGTGGGGGGGGGGGGGGGGGGGGGGGGGGTCTCAGCTGCACTGTGAGAAAGAGCACTGGGTAAGAGAGGAAGTCCGATAAAAAAAAAAATGAGGACAGGAACAACATTTTGGCATTGCGTTCATAAAGTTGCTTTGACCGTCCACCTCATGATTACCGCCTGCTGATATATGCATTTTTGATTGACTTACAAATTGAACGCATGCACTATAAAGGTGGCGATGAAGTCCTCGGACATGTATGCTGACCTGTCTCCTCTCTGTGTTGTCCCCGGTCCTCGTCCAGCGTCAGGTCATGCAGCAGGTGCTCCAGGATCTTCTCCGGGGTCCCGGACACCACCACGTACCTGCCGGACACAGCGGAGTCAGTGGACGAGTCCTCCTCGATGGAGGACAGGGAGCGACTGCTGCTCCACTCCTCCTCCCCCTCCGTCCCCTCATCGTCTATGTAGCGGAAGTAAGGGACGTCGAAGGTGGGCACGGTCACCGGCTCTGCCCGGCTGGTGCCCTCGCTGCCGGTCTCCTCCGAGCCCTCTTCGTCCTCGTCCTCGTCCTCCTCCTGCTCCACCAGGGCGGCGTGGAGCAGCCTACCCTCCTCCCGCCATAGGTTCAGGGGCTCTGGTCGAGATCCCATCCTTGCTGAGTTTCCCCCCCACCCCCCGTGCCCTTAAGCCGGCAACGTTGCCACGGTTACTGTTGCATGCCCTCTCTACCCATCCGTCCAGCCGCCCAGCTGATAGAGCCCAGAGTCCGCTGCTGCCTGTCTCTCAAGTACACTGCGAATATCCCGGTATGTTCACAGCAAAAAAAAAAAAAAGAAAAAAAACTCCTCCCAGCCCCGTGCAGCTGCGTCCTACTAACATGCATTTAACGCAGTCATTTCTGTGCTGAGAGTTGTGATGTAAGCGCGCCTGGGTTGAGAGTGTGTGATCCACAGAGAGACACAGAGGAGAATGATAAAAGGGAGAGCGCTGAGGGAGAGAAATAGACAGGGAGGGAGGGAGGGAGGGAGGGAATCTAGGAAGGAGGGATGTGGGGAGGCTTACCTCCTGCTCTTCGCCTCCTCTCTCCCTCCTCCCCTCGCAGATGCAGAGAGGGCTGGTCGCTCTGACGACACTCTCTGGAGGACGAGCACATCGTAGCCCCTCTCTCTCAGACACACACGGACTGCCTCGTCACTCTGTGGCTGGAGAGAGAGAGAGAGAGAGAGAGAGAGAGAGAGAGAGAGGGAGGGAACCAATGTGTTATCACCAAGGAGATTCCCCTGTATTCCTCCCACTCGCACAAATCACCACTGATTTCCATCATAATACTCTGTCAGAGGCAGCACTGTAAAATGCGAGCGCATTTCCTTCGTCATTATTCATTATTCAGTCCTTATCGTTGAAGCCCATTCAGGGGATTAACAAAAGACTCATACATATTTTAATTTCTGCCTCTTATGGGGAGCCTATGAAATTATGGGTGGTGTCTACAGACTAAATATCTTAGTGCCAACAATGGCTCGGTGGTTTATAGTTCTTAGTTTATTGTTTTAGGACTAACGTCAACTTCTATTAAATTCATACATCTCTGTCTCTGTCTCTCTCTCTCTCTCTCTCTCTCTCTCTCTCTCTCTCTCTCTCTCTCTCTCTCTCTCTCTCTCTCTCTCTCTCTCTCTCTCTCTCTCTCTTTCTCAATCTCTCTCTCTCTCTCAATCTCGAACTCCCTCTCTTTCTCCCATAGTTACACAGTAACACAATGTCCCCCAATCGCCATCGCTATCAATCCAAGCCTCAGGAAAAGACCTCCTCCTCCATCCCATTGGTTGCGATGACAAACTAATGATCAATATTGGAACTGAAAATAAATGAATACAGTTTACTGACTAATCTACTACCCACACAGTTACAACATAATGGGCTTTGGTGAATGTTGGCTGTAATAGTGACACATTTCAATTTAATTTAATTCACTTTGTATAGTGCCAAACCATAACAGATCCAGATCCTGAGGCACTTTACAGCAAAGCCGGGACCTCGATAGATTTAAATATTTTTTTGAATGTATTTATTCGAGCATTTTAATAGGCAATGCTAAACCTGGTATCGGCAGGCCGAAGTGCAGAGCAGTTTCATTTACTGCTGGTTTTCAAATAAGGTAACTCTACCCTTTATTGTCGGGTATTCAAAGAAGGCGGCTTGACAAAAGAGGGTCTGGATCAGATATTGGACTTTAATGAGAAGTTCACTGTAAGCTGCATGCAAAAGCATCCTGCATCACCGCCTGTCTCCTTAGCCACCCGTCAATGCAACTCAAGCCTCTGTTGGGGCAATTAGCCAGGCACACTGGAAATGGTTGCAGTTTTCTGCCCTAATTGCCTTTTCCAAAGAAGCATCCAGGGCCGTTCGGTTCAGCATGACTTCACAACACATTAACGCTGATGTGATCCGCGGACATATAGACACAAAACACATGACACGTGTGTTTGTGTACCGCCTGAATGCGTTCGCACAGCATGCTCTTTCGACACCTAATAAGACAAAGACGCACGCTTGTGTCAGTCACTGGGTGGGCCGCATTTTCAGACGTTCCCATCGCGCAAGCAGTCCCATCCATGAGAAGACCATTAATGGCCATGTATGTTTGCTCGTGCTTTCTTCAGTGCGGTCAGACTGGGAATTCATAGTTCCAAGACACCATGTGCCTCGCTTCCTCCTAGGTTCTTAGGTTAGGAAGTTACTGTTTTTTTGTTTTTTTTATTAGGATTAACAGGGTCCCAGTGTACCGCTGAGAGGTCAAACTGCAAACCACCCTTTCCAAACAATGAATTATTGATCCTGACACGGCTGCTCCAGGCCTCTACTCGGCGGGCTCCGGGCTTGTGGTTAGCAGTGTCCCGATACAAAAAAACAATCAAACCGCCAGAGTGGATGCTTATAATGCGACCGAGGTCACGGAGTCGCTCCCCACGGCCGGAGGTGACCTCCACTCATAGGACTCACAGTTACCGCTGGAGCCTTCCCAACATGGACACCGTCAGCGGTCCATAAACACTATTTATCAGGCAGCTGCAACAAGCCACACGGTCAAATGGTTTACTGTCTTTCTTTCCAGAGGCATTCCGCCGGTTAGTGGGACACTTTCTGTATTCGGTGTCTGTCTAATGTTTCACGAATGTCTCTGTTCTGCTGCAGGTCTGGCATGCACGGTATGGAACACTCCAAGGGACACGGAAGACATCGGCCCTGAAAAATGTGGATCATTCAGAAGGCACTGTGTTCCGACCTGAGATTCACAAGTACGGGTTGTTTTTTAAATCAGGCAAAACTCTCTTATGGCCGTCTTATATATCATGTGTATGAACCTTGCATGTTTGACCGTTTTCCTGTTTAGAGATGATGGCTTCATTTGGAAAAGGAACGTTTGCTATTAGACAATATTGCATAACATTCATGATCTCCCTGCTCTATAAATATTTCCACGTCCCTGTTTCCACCAGCTGGGATTTAACTGATTTCTAAGTCACATGTCACATGTAATACAGTATGTGCATTGTAGCATCATTGGATTACTTTAAACCATTCTAGGAAATAGAAAACTCCGCTCGATAATCTCACATAATCTTAATATTTTTCCATAATGTAAAAGTATTACATTTGAGAGCGGCATATCTGGCCATTACCGGCAGGATTAAGCAAATGATGCACACACGTGTCATTGGTACACTCAATTTTCTCTTGAAGGCAGAATATGAAACACTTGGAACAAAGGCATGTGACGAAGACAGCAAAAGTGAAACGGGCTACTGCTGTATCATGCAGAAATAAATGTTTTTCATACACAGATGAGCATTGGCTTAAAGTGAATGAAAGGTCATTATATTGAATAACAACATAGATAAAGAGATCTGGCCTTGTGTTTGGTGGAAAGGTCAGAGACCTGATGCTTTGGAATCCAACCCTAAACCATACAATGTCTTGGCATGGCGGTGTGGACACTTGCGTCAACTCTTCCTGCCATTGTTGAACAGGGTAGGGCGCAGATACAGCTGGCAGGAAGGGACAAGTGGAGCCCAACGTAAGGTCAGCCAATGAGACGTCACCTACGCAGCTAACTGATAGGGGATGTAATGTTTTTTTTAAAGCTGTCAAGCTGCCCTGAACTAACGGTTCTGGTAGATGCGTTTTTAATACTGACAAATGGTGGTGATTGTGCATTCAAATAGTATTCTGTATGTTAAGCTTTTGTAAATTCTTAGTGAATTTATAATGTCAATCTTCATGCATTGGAATGCAGTGCTCTCAGTATACTGTTCTGATATTTTCAATATAGTTGATTATTAGGCAGATGAATACGGCACATTTTTAATATTTGATATACGAAAGGTTGTTGTTTTCAGAACAGAATCTAAACAACAAGAGTCATCTAGAGAAAGCGGGGACATTATATAATGTTATGGAGTCCACTAAGAACCAACAACAAACAAACATCAGTTTGATTAATAGGACACTGCAGGCAATGCAAGAAAGGATGCTTAGGCACGATGATCACAAAACACCAGCATAAAACATCCCGCTCCCGCCCGCAGGGTAAAAAAAGACACTTTAATGTCCTCTTACTGAATTTCCAAGGAGAGGATATGCTAATTTAGGAGGGATGATAATGACATGAAGAGGACTATCTGATAAGCACTTTGACTGATTGACTCTATTGTTGCTGGCCAGGGATAGCTGCTTCATAAAAGTATTTCTCACTAGGGCGGCAGCTCTCTGTGCATACCTTTGCACTTGTAGTTTTGTAGAAAACTGTAAAAGCGTCTTTAATCATCGGTGTTGTTTCTGCATCTCACCTCACACGCCCTCTCCGGGCCCTTGCTGTGGTTCTGCAGGAAGCGGCAGCCGTCCTTGGCCAGTCTCTGGACCATCTCCAGCCTGGACAGGTCCTCCTTGTCCTGCAGGATGCACATGGTCCCCTGCTGCAGGCCGGGGGGCACCGAGAACATGTGCCTCAGGCCACAGTCCCACGCCATCGCTGGCCGTCCACCAGGCAAAGCAGAAGGAGAGCCCCGCTGTGGTTTCACGCTCCTCGAAGAGCGTAAGTGGAGGTGAGCGGCTCCGAAATGTGTGTGCAGTGTGTATTTTATTGCGGGGCGTGCTGCGTGGGAGAGTCAAAGACTCCTCTGCCCCCTGCAGCCAAAGTAAATCTCAGCGGGTGTCCGCTCTGTAGCGGAGAAAAATTGGTTCGCTCCAGGTATCTCCCTGTGCAAGTGTTTTTGGCCTGACTGAGAGTGAATGACAGAGTTCCTCGCTCTCCGTCCTCCTCTTGCCTTTCACTGCCGGGGAGGGGAGTGAGTGAGTAATGAACAGGGTGGGTTCAGGAAACATCTGGTGAGCCAGACAGCCCCAAAAAGGAAGTTTTCAAAATGTTCCGAAAGCAGGAGAGAGAAAGAGAGTTGAGAATCGGGACAGGGTGGGATACTTCACACGGGAAGGTCAAACACTTGTTGGGGTGGAGACGTGTTACGTCTGCGTAAGCTAAAGGTCATTTGGGCACTGAAACGAAATGCAGCTGACGCAGATTGAATACAATACAGTAAATGAATATCGCCTATACAGGGCAGACAGGTGTACAAATGTCATGGTTGTGAGTAAATTATCCACACATACATCACCCTTATACGCTGAAGACATTTGACTAAAGTTGACTAACATAAGAATCAGAAAATATTTTTACAATCAAGTTAATCATTCCAGTTTGAAGATTCTTTTTGTTTTTTGCATTTTTTGTTTTAAGCAATAAACTGCCATGGACAGACTAGCCATAGTCTACGGTATAGTAATATCAAAGTGCGTATTTTGGCAGCAAAAAAGTTTCACCTGTAGAGCTCAGCACAAACCATTAAAAACGAACGCTCAAGCCTAATCCAGTTAATCGTCCAATCATTTTATTTGGACTTTATGTGGATTTCATCGATTCATCAAGTTTGAAAGGCCAACTTTACACATGTACCTCTCCTACTGGGACATGTCAAAATGTCTTCTGTGACAAAGGCCTGTTGTAAAATGTGTAAATAATAGAAATAATTTGCACTTTGGCACTGGGGTCACCAGTGGTGGTGCGGTAAAACAGCCGGTCCACTAAGAGTCTGTTTCTGTTTAGGATCCCGGAGTTGTCAGACACTTTGTAAATTAAATGAACCGTGTCACTTTCCCTGGGGGGCGCTTCCAGAAGGCGGGATCCTACACGTATCGATCAAAGTAAAGCAAGGACATTCATTGCCCATACGCACACTTGAACTGTTATCATTATGCCTTTTTTCCCCCTCTGTCAGCAGTGTGACGCTTGACTGGGCCCCGGCAAAGCCTGTTCCAAACTGCTGACACAGCGAACTGCTGAATGAGAAAAGGTCCCCATCTCTAGGTGCCGTTTTCCCTGCCATGTCAGGTGAGTCCCATCGTTCCACTCGGTTTTCTTTTCTTTTTCAAGCAACTGATTGGGAAGATGTCCATTGTCCTCAGATAAAACACACGTCTTTAAAGTGGATATCAGACAGGTAAAAGGAACCTCGGTTGGTTCCCCATTCCTCACCTTTCAGTTTAACTAAAGGAGACTGATGTCATTCTGAGTTCTCTTGGAGGTTTCTTCCTGTGGAAACACATTTTACTTTGTATAAGCATTTTTTCTCTCTTCCATTTCCCAGTGCTTGCTCATTGTGGGAAACGTTTGTTTGTCTCCATAATCCATCAGAAACATTATATCCCCTGACTATGTGCGTTCAGCTAATGCATCTTGTAATTTGGCACGATAAAAATAAAATTGAATTGGACAGATTATGCCCCATTGTCTTTAATAGATTGGGGTTGTCGCTGCTGAGGGAGCCACCGAGGTGACTTGTGCGGATTGAGGAAAAAGCCTGTAACTTTTTCATTAAGCACCTCAGCCAGAGTAGCATGTGTTACTGCATGTCCTCAGATCATACGTCACTCCATCTATACCACTTCACCGTGGGAAGGAGACAAAGGACAGTCTTGGCCTGGAATATCTAAAAACAACCTCGTCCTCCTTCCTGTTCCTTCCCAGTGAGCGTCAGACGAAGCCAGGAGGACGACTCCAGCTTTAATGTGCTACCACTGACCCAGTTTCTCAAGTACATGAAATGCAAAGTGAGAACGCCTAAAGTCTTGTTAGGGAGCATGCTCTAATATAGTCTAATTCCAGGACAGTCTTTAACCAGGGACTACCATGACAACCATGGTGGGTGCACTGTTACTCTACGCCTACAGCAATGCCAAAGCCTGGAAAAATGATGAAACTCTGTTGAACGTGTTACACTTTCAAAATAAAACCCAAGCAATACAGAAATTCAAACCATATATAATGTCTTGCCATCCTACATTTTGACCGATTTATCCATCTTTCCCCCCCCCCCTTTATTAGTTCAAATTATGTCTTACATTTAAACATGTTTTTCATAATTTATTAAGGTGAGACTTACATCTCCCAATTTTTTATTTTGCCTTTTAGACCTGCCTGGTCTCTAGTCTCCCACTTTTACTCAGAAAGTCATCCACATCCCCCCCAAATATTCTCATTCTCACTTTCTCACATATGTCACTTTCTCATATGTGTATGAGTAGGTATTATGTGATTTAGCAATACTCCATTAGTGGGCCAACCCAACGTTTTTGTGGATCTTTAAATGCTTTCTGTTGTATGCTTTCCTTGTTTTCCACCAGGTGGTCGTACATGGACTGTGCAGCTGGGGGAACTTGCCTAGTTTGTCTTTTGCTGTATTGCAGCTGTATTCAGGTACAACTAAATATTTCTTATTGTCTTTCTCTCTACAGTGTTTGTCAAGTATAATACACATTGCCACATACCATGATGAAGCAAGTTTATACATTTTCAATGTTGCTAGGACCTCGCAGTCAATATCAAATATTATCATCAATAGATACAGTTTTATTAACTTTTCTATTCTGGCATAGTGCTGACCTTTTAAACGGACATTGACCTCTATTGGCCACTGCCTGTAGTTACATCGGCGTATGGCCTCTTGACATCCCTTCTCACCGCAGATATTTCTGCCATCAGGAAGACTTGAGTCTAAACGTTCTTCAGTCACCTTTATTGCCATAATTGTCAGTCTGAAAAATAAGGACGTACGATACGGACATTTCACAGAAAAAAAATCATACAAATATATTGAGATGTGTTGCTGGTTGTATGACAAAAAAGTTCAACTTTGATGTTATTGCCACTGTACATGGAGGAGATGTGAAAACATACAGTGCCTGAGAGTAATTCCCAAGGCAAATTCTCAACAGTTGAGGTAAAGTCAAGTTTAGTTCATCAGAACTACAAAAGAATGGCGCAAAGTGATACAATGCCGCCAAGAGCAGCGATTGACATTTGCGATCAACACGTAGCTATCACCGATTTCAAATAGGTCACAAAATGAAGATTACATTCCTCTTAGATTTCTAACTATTAATATCACTCTTTATATGGGAAGGAAATAAAGTTTTTTTTTTTATTTGTCTTAGTACACAAGCAATTCGAATAAAAATGTTTTTTTTGTATTTATTTTTTTATTGTTGTTTAATTCAAGTACATGGTGTAATGTGATGTTTTGTTGTTGTCGTCCATACACCAGGTGCACGTGCGTAAAAGAAAAGCAAGTGTTTGCTTGATTCATCCACAGAGAAACAAACCAGGGTAAGGAAAATACTTTGTCCTTTCACTTTTTGTCCATTAAAAAGGGGAGGCTGCCTTTCTGTTTTTCTGTTTCGTTTTTTATTTTCAATCAAACAATCTCCCATTAAGTTCCCTTTGTCTTCCTTTTTGGACATCCTGGAATATTTCCAAGTGGACGGATCAGTAACATCGATGCCACTTGTACTCGTTAATATTTTCATGCACCACTGCCAACACCAGTTCTTCACCGAGTGCAGGTTCAAAATCCTCTCCATCCATCCACCCTCCCATCCAAAAAGCTATATGAGTTAACAGGCTTGCTTGATGTGAGTCTCGCAGTCTATGGGGGGGGGGGGTTTCAAAGGCGTGTGCTGGAGCCTTAGTCGTTACTCCTCGGTGTCCCATTGTACGCTAGTTTAGGACACTTCGCCTGGAGGTACCGTTGCCGCATGTAGTGGAGCCACCTCGACGTATGTACAACGAAGGGAGAGCGGGTCTCCCACTCTACTTCACCTGAGGTCTTGTTTGCTGCCGTGGCACAGGGCCCCGCAAGAAGGAAGGCAACCGCGGTGGGACAGGCACTTGTGGTGTGGTGCTGAAATGAATGGCCACGTCGTGGAGTGTCGGGTAGCAGCGGGAGGAACAGGAGGGAGACATTCATTTCACTGGTGCGGAGTGGAGGCGGTGCTGGTGAAGCATCCCGTGCCCGGATTGGTGCGCGCGCGCCCTCGCCACACATCTGCCGCTTATTTCACGTGGCGGCGTTTTCTCTTGGCTTGGTGTGCGTACAGGAAGTACATGGTGTGCCCGGTGGTGATGAAGAGCACGGAAATGATCACGAGGATGCCAAAGTGCTGCGGCTGCGGAGCGGAGATGACCATGATGAAGTGGAGCAGGTCCATCAGGTAGTTCATGGAGCTCTGCACGCCGTTCACCACGCCCCTCTCCGACTCGCAGATGTTCTCCTGCAGCAGCTGGGTCACCGTCAGGTCAAAGGACCAGAGGCCTGCAACACAGGTGCCCGCGGTGTTTGAAAGCTGACCTGCTCGCCGCATTAGCCCGCAATCTCAACAGCTGCGCGTTTATTTCTAAGCGATGGGATTCCTCTTTTAGCGGTCGTTCCCAGGATCAGCAATGTATCGCGGAATGTATGGAAGCATGATTAAACTTCTCGGATCTACTCACCGATGCGTGCCGTGATGACGCCCAAGAACAGCAGGATGATGGAGATGTAGGATTCGGGTGCCGCGCCGGAGGGCACGTTGTCAAAGAGCACAGTGTTGTTGGTCCAGTGGATGGAGGAGCGGTCGGGCAGCAGCGGCTGGTTGCTGCCCCCCCTCAGCGGATAGGTGTGCTTCTGCCGTTGGCCGACCATCCCTCCCAGCTCGGCCGAGGAGTTGGCGCTAATGTAGGGCATCAGCAAGCTGAGGTCCATGGGGCTGCCGGGGGCGAACACGGAGCACACGCACAGCAGCAGGCAGCCCAGGTGGAGGCAGCTGGAGATGATGCCCGTGTTGACCAGGCCGTAGGTTTTCCTGAGTCTGGTGAACATCACGGTGCCCAGCAGCCCCGTGAGGGCCGACACGCCCATCAGCAGGCTGAGGAGAGAGCCGCTGATGCCCTGGGTGTAGGCGTAGCCGGTGGTGATGCAGTCGAAGCCCAGCACCGTCGTGTAGAGGAAAGCCAGGCCCATCCCAGCCAGGAAGACCGGCTGGCGGTAGTAGGCCCTCCAGCCGTCCTTGCAGGTGCTCACCAGCCAGCGAAACCTCTGGAAACACATGGGCAGGTCTGCCATTTCTTTGAGGTGCAGGCTCGTGTTGCAGTTGCCTTCCGTCAGCGGTTGAGGCTGTGCCACGCTGTCTTCGCCTGATGGGGGAGAGAGAGAGAGAGAGAGAGAGAGAGAGAGAGAGAGAGATATGAGTTTCATTCATCACAAAAGTGATCACTTTTACATTTACGAGACTCGGCTGGTGCTCTTCGCCTTCTCTGCTTCGTGTCCTATTACGATCGTCACTTGTCAAATACAAGGCCATCTACACTGATGTTGTTGGGTGCTGTACACAAACAGAGGCTTGTGTGGAATTAGGTAGGTTTTGTTGCTCGATTATTTTGATGATATAAGGACTTTAGTCCATTCAATGAAATTACACAGAAATAAGGAAATTAAGACCAACATTTCATAGAATTGCTCGGACCACATCCAAATTCTCTGGCACAGAGCCTAAGAGCTCCCAGTTCTGCCACATTATTATTATTATTTAAACGGTTTAGTTGAATTTTATTAACATAGTTTAGCCCTGTTCACCTGTTTGTTTTATCATTTAGCATGTGCAGCTCCATGACAATTTCTCCCGTTATTTTCAACCAGACATTTTAAGATATATAACCTAACCAATCTTTGAACGTTTTTCCTCTCATTTGGTATGTTTTTCTGTTCATTGTTTTCTGCCCTTAAAGGACCCTAAAACCAGAATTAATTTGGTTTCATTGACTGCCACCCCATCCGTAATTTGCAGGCATGCCGTGATAATTAGCGATATTAAGTGATACAACCATTTTTACGGTGCTAACCTTTTTGGTTTTTTCCCAGCCCCAATTACAGAAAAAAAAAGGAAGTTTCATACCTAGTGACCTTCTCCTGTCCATCCTCTGCAGATACAGCTCATCCACCTCCGCCACCGGTGGCTTGACTGAAAGAGCAGGGACGATGCGGTACACTCGTGACAAGAAGAAAAACTCCACGATGAGGGACACGAGGTTCCAGCCCAGGATGAAGCCACAACCTACTACATTGGAAGCCAGGGTCATGACCTGTCCCACTGCTAGTGGGGCCAGGATGTTAGTCACCTGATCTATCCGCCTCATGGTCGCATTCATTCCTTTTGTTCAGATAAAAGACACAGATGTTAATGAGCTTCGGCCAGGAAAGGATTTCGACAAGTAACCACCAATTCTCTCTCTTCATTTAAGTATCTAGCAGCTTCAATGTGAGACGATGACAAACATGGATGTGCACAGGCAGATCGAATCCCCTCACCCGCTAGGTGACCTCTGTTGTAGCCAGTGATAACCACAATCCAGTCCCTCTGAATGGCAATGGTGAGAGCTGTGCTTGCAAGGTTTGCCACATCTGCCAGGATGATCACCACCGTATAACAAACCACCTTGTGTAAGTTTTGCGATGCAACATGTTACTATGACAGCACAGAATGGCCACGAGCTCAGAGGCAGAGACAACAGGGACACAGGACAGAGGGAACAACAGCAGCCGTGACTCTGTGTAACAACATTCGCGGTGAGTATCACAATCGCAGAACTGCAAGTTACCATGGTATGAAATGTAATCTTATTTGTAACGCGTGCATTGTGTACTCACAGTGAGCCATCCGTCCCAGATCTGCTCAATCCTCTGCTTATATGAGAACACCAACATGAGCACAATGCTACACACTGTCACTGAGATGTTCTGAATGAAGAGAGACGCGTGTGCAACTGAAACAGGGGGATGAACAAAAAAGAAAAGGTAAGAGTCTAGACTTTTAGTAAATCTATAAACACTCACATTAGACAGGGGCGGTGAACCATGAGTTGTAGCTTGGCTCTATCTCTCCAGTCATGATTTACAACTGAAATCTGGTTGCATATCGAAAAAACCAACGCACTTCTGGGCGCAAGATCGAGACCGCCTGATTTATATCCGTACGCTGTACTGCAGATTGCTGCACCCACCCTTATTCCTCGGATTGCGATCGACCCAGTCTCCGATCAAAGCCCCAAGGAGGAGCACCGACCCGGCCACCACCAACCCAAACACAGCAGTCAAAAGCAGGTTACGGCCATACAGCTCAATCAGGAACACAGAGATAGCAAAGTGCCACATGCGGTCACCCTGTTCAACACAACATAAAAGGTCATCATAATGTGTTTTGCTCTGTATGCCGTCACAGTAAACTACCTGGCACTTATTTCCTTAGTAGAATTTTTTGTTTACGTCTGATCCTACAGGAAATGATTTCTTACCCACATCGACAACGCTCCACTGACATAGATGAGGAACTTGGGACCTTTGAGGTAGAAAAGAGCTGAACCTGATGATGGAATACATTGAAGAAAGAAATGAGCCGGCGTGATACTTGTCTGACGACGCTCGGCGCATGTGGCGCCGCGATTTAAAGATGAGTTCACCTGGTATACTCCTCGCTTTCACCGCCCTCGCGTTCCTGATGTCTTCGGACTCGAATTCGACCACAACCCCGCCACATCGGGAGGCATCTGCTCGCTGGGACATGGCCTGGAGGAGGATCGCAGGTACAAAACAGTGTTGAACCCGTGCCCCTTTGGATAGTACAGTGGGAAAACAGCGTAGGCCACTGCACTCACTCACGAAATACAAATGAGTTTAGGTTATTGTAAGCAAAGGGAAATAAGAAATTCTTGTGCATTAACGAACTGAATATATTACTAAATATAATACACATTCTCAGCCAGCAATTAAATGCCCCAGATGCCCTTTTGAACACAGCCGTTACTTCCTCAGCGTGATTGGAGCACACCACAAAAACGTCTAGTCAAACCAGTCTCATCAACTTTTCCCTTTTCAATTTTACAAGAAGGACAAATAATGGCCGCAAAGAGGAAATAAGTCAGAATGTAAGGGAAATGTTTTTTTTTTTTTTTTTAAGAATTTCGATAACACAGTACGTGGAGTAGCATTAGCATATGGCACCTTGCATAGGTCAGGCAAGGCAAGAACGAAATTGACCGTAAATCTGGGCAGGGTCGGTCCTCACCTTTGTTCTGATGTTGACACTCAATCCTTGCTATTGTTCCTTGATGCTGGATCTTGGGCCATGTATCCTATATTGGAGTTCTAGCTTTTCCTGAGAGCTGGAATTCAAGCCGTAGTAGTTTGAAAGGCTTAATAACATCACAGTGTTCAAGTCCACCATTGTATGAAAGTGCCAGAAAAGCAGAACAGGCAGGCAGAGGGACAACAAAGGCAGCCAGCATATTCCAAAGCACGTGACGCTGGGGGGGAACAATATCACTGTCCACCCACACCACAAAAAAAAAAAAAAAGGACAACCGTGTAACTCGTATGACTCTAAATACACACACGCC
Organism: Colistium nudipinnis; assembly: GCA_016785305.1. Taxonomy (NCBI): domain Eukaryota; kingdom Metazoa; phylum Chordata; class Actinopteri; order Pleuronectiformes; family Rhombosoleidae; genus Colistium; species Colistium nudipinnis. Next base: position 447,816 of record JAFBJU010000413.1, read on the forward strand.
CAAACGTGAGCATGAGCACATGCATGCACCCTCGCACGCACACACAAGCACAGTCCCGCTACGCTCATACACCCGCACGCACAGGATGTGCCCAAAAAGATCACGCAATACTACATCACTACCCTTGCAGCTAAAACACGGTCTAATGCACATAACTATAAACTATCACAAAATATGTATTCCCAAGCGGCAGTGCCACCGTCACATTTAAATCACTGCTTTGCTTTTTTTTTTGCTTTAAAAAAATGAATGTGTCACCAACAATTTGGAAAAATTATCCATCCCTTTATTATAATTCACAACATCAACACAGGAAATGAACTGTCGTCTCCCTTTAGTCAAATTTTAACACAATATCTGTTGTTCAGTTCCTGATGTTGGTAATCGGCTAATATTTTTCTCAAGGATATTGTTCTGCATTGATTGGATCTGGCTGACAGTGTTTGCATTTCCGTCCCCGATATATATTTACACTTGTTTTATAGAAGACAACATTTGTGTTATCATTTAGCGAAGATACTGCAATTACAGCTACTGCCAGTGCAGTAAATCATTAATACTGTAGGAAATTAGAACTTCACAATCCCATATTATACAATAATGAAACATTTAAATAAACTGTAGATCATTTTTCTCCCTCTTTTCAAAGAATTCCAGCATAAACAATAAGATTTTATTCCTAGACAATAAAAGAGAATATGGGACATGTGTTCAGTTTGTGCCATTGTTTAATTCTCCAGCGACCGATACATATCGAATTTTCAAAAATGGAAACGTTTTACACAATCAAACTCAATTCTTTACAACTGTGAAATACTAGGCGCCTAGTTGGATCCAGAAGGAAATCGTGAGACTTCACTGCATGGCTTACATTTCAATAAACACTGTGAGTGCTGTAGAACATTTGAATGATTAAAAGTTCATTAGTAATTTGAACGCCTATTTGTGCCTAAAATAATAGTGTGCTGCTTGGACACATATCAACGCACGTGGTTATATTTTAACCTATGTATGATTCATTTAATGGCAAAAGAGCGTCATTACACATGGCAAGATTTATCATGGGGTTAATGTTTTCAAATGGGGCTGTGTGTCATAATCGATATAATCTCATAATACGATATACAAACTGGAGTCATCAATGCCCCCCTCAAATGAAGTTTTAGCAATTGCCATATGAGGTTGTTGGATTTTTCCGTTTACCTGTGGAAATCTCCTTAGGAATCCAGGGAGGAACCACGTGCAGCTCCTGTGGGGACCCCCTCGAGATTTGCAAACATGGAGGACAGGCCCAGGCTGAAGAGCGTCACAAAGAAAAGCACGGCCCATACCTGGGAGCCTGGCATTTTAATCACCACCTCAGTGAACCAACAGGAAGCAGGCCAGTCCCGTTCCAAAGGCCCTCTACAGGTAGGATGTGACACACAGTTGTATTTGTTGTTTCATCGCAACTATATAAATAGTAACACGTGCTAAACTATACCTGGTCGAAGAAAGTTCGAAGGTTGCAGGTTTTGAGGCCGAGGCTTTCAACCTCTGAGGGGTCAGTTGTGTTGACATGGCTCAACCAGTCGTCATAGTTTTCCAGAGTCCTGTTTTCGTCCCCAATGTTGAAGGCGTTTGTTAATCTCAGTATGTTCCTGAAATCATCATCAAGACATTTGATTCATTATTGACTTTAGTGGTTTATACAGGAGCTAAAGTCACAACAAGTAGATTGGGTTGAGGGTTGAATAATTATACTGTATAATTATGGAGCTGGATATATTGTGCTACGGTACTCCATAATTACATCATGCCTCATACATACCAATTTCTATAATCATTATAGTTTTCATTTGCTTTAAATCCAAGAATGGCAAAAATAGGAATTGATGCAAATATTGACGTGCAACTGTTCACACCTCCAACAATTAGGGCATCTCTCTCGCAGTTATTCCTGTCAAGACATAATACAATCTTGTTTTTTAGTTTTTTTTGTATATGGTTATTTATACTGTGAATTTAAATGCGATGAAATGAGTTGAAGCATCCAACCATCGAACTGTTTGTTAAGTTTTAAGTTTTACTTGATAAATCTAAATTCAAAGTAAAAAAAACTCATTTGCAGTGAAGAGATATGCCAAGCCATCGCGTCGAAGCTCTAACCAAGAAGATGGTTGGAACGCGATAAGGGAAAGTGGCCGTGACATAAATAGCCTGTAAAGAAAGTGTAGTGGTTAAACTAAAAACACGCATTTGTTTAATTTATATATATTACGATAAATCCACAATCGGTATTAGACAAAGTTACCGCTACAGAATAAAAAGGTGGATTACCTTTCCAATCGTCTCAATTCCACGTAGGAAGCACATGTAAACCAGGCACCAAGGCGATGCGAGACACAGCACGAGCCACCACTGTAAGGACCCGCTGGTCTCAGTGTGTGGTGTTATGTTCTATGTTTCACGAGAACAAAAATAGCTCACCGGTGAGCTCTTTTCACATTCAGTAACATGCCCCGTATCAAAGAGATTCTATAATTATTTCATGATTAGTTAATGAGATTCTGCCCTTTTTTTTCTTCCAAACCTCAGCGTTCATGGTTTTATGATTGTGAAAATGAGCAGTATGGTTTATGTTTAACTGGGCAGTCCCTCCAGGCAACGGGGACTTTGAAAGGAGTGGAAAAAGTACCAGAGGCTCCAGGCCAGGATCATGTAATAGAACAGACCGACTTGGAAGGACACAACCAAGGATGCGACACCTGTGTACACAAATAGATATTCTCCATAAAAAAAAAAAACAATGTAGACTCGAGATGTCTGGTCTATTATGAGTGATTTGCTTAAAACCAACATTTCTCACCTCAACGCCCCATATATGGGGAGATTGAGTTCCACGCTCCTACACTTCCCATGCGGAGGCGTTGTCCAATGGCTAATTCCATGTGCAACAGAGGAAGTCCCTCAAACACCAGGGCAATGACATAAGGAATTAGAAACTGCATACATTTGCAATGCATAAACGTCAGCAATTGCATTTAACATAACCAAGGAGACACTGCAGAGACATAATCACTAATTTTTTCGCTTTATGTATTCTGTTTATTGGTGAAATACATATAACGTAATCCGTCTGGTTAGACATGTCTTTAGATTGACGTTTACTTTTAAGTTTTATTAGCCATCATTGATATTCAAAACTAAAAGGGAGAAATATATATATAAATATAAACAAACCAATATTCAATATTTAAACACCTTATTTTCATACACATTGCATTTTTAGTTTTCATCAGTAGTGAAAATGCTTTAACATTGAAAACGTGAATTAACATTTAAAAATGGAATCCGCCGCCATATATTTGACACAAATATGGAAATCTCACATTGCCAAGTCCCACAGCAAAGCCTATGCCGCCCAGCAGATATTTCAGTTTATTGTCCCATTTTGGGCCTCCCGCTGTTCTCTTTCTGCCCCACGCTTTCAGCCTCTGTGGCCATCCCCGTTTCGTTGTTCATTACTTATGAACTACATTTTCTGAGGTGAGCGCAGGTCACTTTTATCTGACCCCACCCTCTACTCGTCCTAAATAGAACCTGGTGACTCCTTACCTTTTTGCATCAGAAAACAAAGGTGGGGTGTTTGCATTCTCGGCCTCATGTTCCTCATTGGCCCTTGAAGCTGTGGGAACAATTCGGTTTGTTTGTTTTATAAAAAGCCCTCGTCTCAAGCGGCTTTATATGATGTTGATAACACAGGCAGTGCATTGTAACACAGAGCCGCACAGCCGGGGGAACCCAGGGAGCAAAACATTGACGGCGCACGTGCCAAAATGTATGTGATACAGTTTACATGACGGATATTGGCACACAGTCTGAACTTTTTCAGCCAACAATAACAAGATGTGTATAAGAGACAGATGTTTCACGAGACCAAAAAGAGCTCAGTCAGTGGGTAGAGTGTGGCGACATCTAGTGGCGAGTTTTATCACACACGCATCCCTCGCCTCCTCCGTGACTTTGACACAGATGGGTTGTGTTATAGATTGACGCATCAGCATGAGGTGTGTGGATGCAACGTTTATATTTAATTACAGTGTAGCACTCTTCCGGAAGACATTAACTCATGTTCTCTCTTATAATTAATGCTTGATCACATATCCTGAGTCGGGTATCTATTCTTGTTATAATGACTAATGAAGTATCATAATGTAAACATAATACTTTATAAAATATTAAAACATAGTTTAATACAAGCATGCAGACAATACCATTTTTAAAATTCCGTTTTCACTATTTTTTCGTCTTTGCTTTATTGTAAATGTAACATCCGGCACAAAGCTTTTTTATTATTAGTCTAAGAAGTCACAAAATACTGAAATACAGTGGCATACCGTGATATTGTATTATTAGGTAATACATACACCAAAACCTCGAATACGTTCCAGCAAAAAAAAACTACATCTATACACACATACAAATCACTCGCATATACGTTTCAGATTCACTCTTGACCTTGACCAAATCACTCTCGTCTCACTTAGATTCAAAAGTGGCCTGAAGAGATGTTAAAATTGTAAGTGCTGCCGCCTATCCTCTTTCATCCACGAGTGTTCCTGAACTCTGTCCTTCATGTGTCCGCTGCCTCTTGTCCTCAGGGTCGGTGGTGATGCCCAGGCGTCTCTCGGACTCTACCTGCGTCAGCCGTGTGCGCACTGCTCTCCTGCGCCTCGGCCGCTGGAGTCCGCCGTTGCGCCTGTAATCTGAGCTGCAGTGTTGGCGGACCGGCCGGCGTAGCTGCGCCAATACCCCCCCCCCCCCCCCCCCCCCCCCCCCCCCCCCCCCCCCCCCCCCCCCCCCCCCCC
>JAFBJU010000413.1:452675-489284 GCA_016785305.1 Colistium nudipinnis
CGCCAATCCCCCCCCCCCCCCCCTCCCCACACACACACACACCCCGGCACAGTCTGCGCCGGAGGAGGGAGCCGACCGACCATAGCGCTCACACACCAGGAGCAAAGTGAAGCAGTCTGCCTCTGCACCGCAATGCCTCTGCTGGATGCGGTTCCCGGTGCGCACTGAGCGACCCCGACTCCCGCGGACGGAGGCACCCCTGCATGTTTACTTCTGCGCCGCTGCGCGCGCTGTCATGAGTCCTGTGCGCTGCGCGGTGCCCATGGAGACGCTCCAAGGATAACACGGGCCGCAGGATCGCGCTGCTGCAGGAGGACCTGCCGGTAGCTGCCTGTCTCCGGAGAGGAGGGGAGCACTTACTGCGTCTGTCTGTCACGAGCCGCGCTGCCGCATCCATCACTTCATTTTTTTGATTTTTGATTTTTAATGATCAACCAAAAAGACGCCTTGCATGGAGACACCATGGCCGCGTTTGTGTGCAGGGTGCAGTTCTTAGATGATACGGATCCGTTCAACAGCACCAATTTCCCCGAGCCCACCAGACCACCTCTGTACACTTTCAGGGAAGATATTCCTCTCAACAACCAGATCGCCGGAGTCCACAGGCTGCTCAAAGCCCCACAGAAGGTATGCACTTTACCTTTTTCTTTTTTTTCTTTTTTCAATTCAATCTCTAGATTTGTGTTGATGTTTCTTTTAAATGAGTGTGGTGAGAAGTCACCCCAACACCTACGCAATTAATAATTAGCTGGAACACGTTGATGGGGCAACTACCAAACAAACTGTATGGGACCATTGCTTGAGACAGTGACTTGAAGCAGCCTGCTGATATGGAAGGCCGAATCAGCTTCAACATACATAAGTTATTGCATGTAAAACGTGACTAGGACAGGCCTATAATATGACATTGCACAGTATTTGGTGGCTTTGGGTGATATTGGAGTGGAATTGACATCCATTATTTGTCTGAGGGGGGGGGGGGGGGGGCAGGCATCTGTTAATGTTTACCTCAACCACAACACTAATCCCCTTTCAGTTGAAACCTCTTACAATTCATTATCTAGGCTCTGTGAGACCATTAAAAAAAACCTGGAAAGGTTTGCTGCCATTTATTTTGACGTTGAGAAAAACAACAATAGAAACAAAGGAACAGACAAGGTGATGGTGGTACACTGCATATATTACTAATAATTGGTTGAAAATCATCATCATTAAAACATCATTCAAATTTGAATTGGATTTCGCTTATCTTAACTATCAAGGGGCTTAAGAAAAGAAACATATCGGAGAAGAAGCTTATTATGGTATCATAACCTGCAGGCCAGGTCTATAACAAAACCACTTCTGCTAAGTGTCCCTACACAGCCCCAGTTAGAGTGAGTGGGGTCAATTGGCCAGTTGGTCAGTTGTTGAGGGATGGAAGGGGGTAATTCCTGTCCTGTACTGGCCTGTATTATATTTAAACCAATCGGAACCATTTGTATCCAAACTGACATAGTATTTTTCACCAGATTTTGACATCTTATATTGTTTGCCGCTCATTTCTTTTTTGTGGTCAAAGTGCAGAACGCATTTCCATTGTTGTTATTGGACTGCTCAATCGCATCAGTCTTCATTTATTTCTTTCTCTCTTTGGCATAGTGAAAGAGTCCATATTGTTTTGGACCCAGAGGTTGGCCTTCCCAATGTCCACAACTGCACAGACAGTTTTAAGCTGCTTAAAATAGCTGAATATTCCTCTTATATGGTGTAATTGACCTGTTTGAGTTTCCCCAAAGGAAGCCAGTGGCACATATTGTAAACTGCAAGTCCATTTTCTCCTGTCTGTTTCTTTTCGTTTGGAGTTTGGATTATCTGGAGAAAAGCCTCTCTTCTCCCCTGATTAGAGGATGTGCAACCAAACACATTTCCAAAAGGCATTCGAGTCTTTTATTGAGCATTCATCTTAATCCGGTCAGGAAGTTGAATAAATAGAAAGTTAATGTGGGCCTTTCCTCATTCTGTCGGATCAGGGGCACTCTATCTTATTTGAGTAAAGCTGGTGCGATAAGTCATGGAAGCCTCAGGATGCTGTGCACCACCACAAGCCTGGCTCTCATTCTGCAGCCCATTCGGGCGGACCAGCAGGATGGGATGGGAATGCTTTCCACTCGTCGAGAGAGGAGAGCGGGAAGCGGGCAAAATAAAAAACACAAACAAAGAGCTGATGTGCTTTGCGCAGTCGACTGCTCTCAGTTTAGGAGTGGGCCAGCTGGACCGCAAACTAGACAGAGGCTCCGCAGCGCCTGGTCTGTGAGATTGGGTCGCATGGGCATTAGTGGTTGGCAATAACTGGAGGGAGCAGCCCTTTGCGCTTTTTTAAAAAATGAAAAAAAGAACAGGTGGATGACGGCACTGGGTCGCCCCATTTGGGCAGCAGAGTTGTCTTGATCCAGGACCTGAAAAAAGTTGGAAGTAGCACCTTAGGCGTAACCTTGTAAAGACCTTTTGACGGCGAACCTGTTGTCTGCCTGCCCCGTCTCTATGGCGCAGATCAATCTGGTATAAATAGCACGCCGCTAACACATGGTGCCGAGGGAGTCCAAACAGCAAACATATGCTGTCTGTGGGCTGGTCCTGTCAGTTTCAGCAGTCTCCAGTGGGGGGGGGGGGATCTGTGTGTGTGCGTGTGTGCGGTTGTTGTTTATACTCTACGTGTGTTGGATTATGTCGTAAGTGGGAGGATGGCACCTCGGCTGTGCTGCTGAACCGACTCAAACATCAATTAGAAGGAACGGTCTGTGAGTTTTAACCGTCAGAAGCCATTATGTGGTCTTTGGATTTGCTAGCAACAAGAAGAAATGTTGTGTAGTGACAACAGCTTTGTCAGGCATGCACCACCACCTTGAAATCAGCCCCCCTGAAACTATACGACGGCTTCAAAAGCGTCTTTGTGAAAATAAATTGTAATTAAAGCAGCAATATTCACCCTCGCACAGAGCAGCACCGCTGCAGCCTAAGTGTTGTTATAAACTATAATTAGACGCTCGCTACCTGACTCAGCCGTTTGATTTTCCCATGAATAATGCATTGCCCTTGTCCGATGACACAACGTGCGTGCTGTTCAATCTCCGCTGGAGTTATTCCAAGCCTACAGTTTTTGTCCGCAATCATCGATAGACCAGTGGAGGTGTCTCGGTGGCCTTGAGGCCTCGCACCGATTTTGCCAAGCAGGGGAGGGGAAATCAGTGGGGTAAGGCCCGGGGAATGGACTCTGCCTTTACCAATTTCAATTTTGGTCTCATGATGGGAAGTTATGATAAATGCTGTAAAACACAGGTTCCTCCTCCATTCCTGCCGGGGCTCCTTTGAATTCTACTCCACATTGTTGTGCTGCGTTCAGGTTTTGCCGGTCTCTGCGTTTTGGAGGTTCTCTCTCAGCAGGCGGCTCTTTTCAGTAGACTGCAGAATCAGCGGACAAACTCTTTCTCTGCATGTTTGACGGAAAAATGGCAAAGTGAGTAAATCACCTAGTTTCAAATATACAGGTAGCCCACTCTATGTGCTATGTGTTTTCGTTGCTGATGTCTTTCCCTGGTGGAAGACAAAGACCTTTGCAGCGAGATAGCGGTTTTGAATTGAAAATTGCATGGTGTTTTATTTTTAGTCCTTTCTGCCTTAACCGCCTGGCTGGTCAGTGCACCACAGTATGGCGGTTGAAGGGAGAGGCCAGAGCTCAGTGAGGGCGAGCAGAGCCCTTGTGGTCACTCCTCAGGACTTGGCCATCGCAGGGCCACCGTGGGTTCAAGTCCTGGACGCTGGACAGCAGAGGAAGCCTCTGCTGCCGGTAATCCGGTGGCACTGCTCCTGGATTAAGGGCCATTTGTGTGCAGGTGCGTCGACCTGGCCTGTTTTTCACTCGGCAAGAGCGGTAATCAGTAGTCCAGGTTTAGTTATATAACCAGAGCCTTTGGTGACACTAAGCGGAGGATGGTTGTGTGATTCATATCTGTGAACCGGATATGAAGACGAGAATAGATTCACGGACATACCTGTGTGATTTACTCCTCTGCTAGTTGGTTCTTTCGGTTCTGTGAGTTAAGTCTTTGTGTGTTCAAATGGATTTCTCGGTTCCGCAGCGTGCTAATTGCCGGTTACAGCTGCAAGTTTGGCCCGGGGTTTTGTCTATTTCAGGTTGTGACAAAGAGCGTGGAGCTACACGGGGACAAACAGTTTGTTTTGTTTTCGCCCTTTTAATCCAATTCACGGATTTCAACTCGATTTAAAATGTACAAAGAGTAATAATAACTTCAAAATAACCCACTTACTCGAAACCATAAATCAGATTATCACTTATGAACTGACGTCATTTTTACCCGAGTCACAGAAGCTTTGACACTTGCCATCTGCTGTGTCTTTTCTTTGAGACTTCAAATGTTGTTGTTTGTCTGCTCAAAGAGGCAGCAACTGTTCATTACCTGGAATAGACTGGAGAAGAAGTGTAGAGCTAGAATAAGCTGTTTCCTCGGTCTGGTGTCTCACAGGTTATGACGGGCCAAACCACTGGTCAACCTATATGATTTCGCTTGTCTTCTCCTTCATGCTACATTGCTTATTACTGTCACACCCATTATTTTCAAAGGCAACTCAGTCCATAGGCATAAAAATAGTGGGCCTAACTTTGGCTCCTGCGCCTGGATTTCCTGTCAGTATGAAATCTGTCCTGTAATCTGGAGAAGCACTTGATTCCCCCTCTGTCTGTGCGCAGTGCAGCTTTATTTGTTTTCCTTTTTTTTTTTTTACTCGGTCTACCTGCCTCCCCCCCCCCCCCTCTCTCTCTCTCTCCCTATCTCCCCGTCTGCCTCTGTGGGAGAACATAAACAGCAACCTTAAATAAGAGTTGTCACTGTCCTCTCAAAATGAAGATGTTCCCTATAACCTATACTGTTAACTCTTATATTAACAGTAATCCTCTGGTTTGCCAGGCATGGCAAGCAAACAAGAAATCCCAGAGTCATAGAGGCCGTTGGGGGGGGGGGGGGGGGGGGGGGGGGGGGCACCGCTTTGGGGGGGGGGTGGGGGCGACCACATGTTTTGCTTCAGTTTTCAAATATGACACCGTCCTTGAGTGCTGCAGCGCAATCATATAAACAGAGTGGCTGAACAGATCGAAGCCATCAGACCTGTCATGTGCTCGCCAGCCTTTTTCCTTCATGTTCACTTCTGTTGTTGTCAAATGTGGTAGGAAACTGAACTCAATTTAATATAACTGATGTAATTAGGAAAAAAACGAAGAAAAAAACATTGTTTTTCATATGACAATAATAATATTTGCCTGTGTTAGTCTTGCAGGCTACTCATTTTAGATAAAAAAAAAAAAAAAAACACAGCAGCAGCGTAGAGTATCACAATCTTTGCTGCCACACAAGGTGGGCTGACAGATTAAAAAAAAAAAAAGAAAGGACAGATTTATGGGGTTCATAATGATTGTGGTCTGTGCGTTATACTGTTGTTTTACACACCCCGGCTGTTGATAGAGCAGAGCAGCGTCGCCCGCTCCACTTAAGTCAGATTTGCCCTGCTGTAATGGTATTTATTTTCCTGTCCACTGGCTCACTGTGGGAGCCGCTGTCCTGCAGAGCTGACAGACCGGGAATATAAATAGGTTAATATCTCCCAATTTGGAGGTCAACCGAGTGAACGAGGCAGACTCATTCTTCATCTCGGACTGACCACACTCAGCCGATGACAAGCGTCCAGGGTCCAGACAAATCATACTTCTGGGAAAGAAAAAAAAAATCCACGTGTGCGATGATAGTTTTATCAGCCAAGGAGAGGAGAGGCACCAGGTGTCCAAGCTGCTCCCAATCAGCATGATTTCCTGCAGCCTTGCAGAACTCCTGGCTGCAGAGAGCGCAGAGAGGGGGAGCAGAGGGAACCTTAAAGGAACACTGGGAATTTGGTCATTTACTCGTAAAAAGAAACATCAACCCACTTCACATGTTGAATATTATGGACATGGCCTGTCAAGCATTGGTGCCTGATCAGTGTTGACCTGTGTCCCCCCCGTCGCCGTGTAGCCGGATGACTGCGCCCTTCAGCTGTCCCACAATGGAGGCTACCTGGACTTGGAGTCCACCCTGGCTGAGCAGAGAGACGAGCTGGAGGGATTCCAGGAGGAAGGAGGGTGAGATAACATCGCACGCACACACATCTGTCTCTGTCTCTGTCGGCGCTGTCACATATCTTTAAAAAAAAAAAAAGGGAAAAGAATGACACGTGCACAACATTCTGGAATGAAAATCACTCTCGATTTCTGCGCCGGAGTTGAAAACCAAAAGACGTTCAAACGCTTTATTTAAAAAGTATTGAAAAAGTTGGTCATGGAGCACTTCAAAAGATGCAATTGGGACTGGTTCCAGTGCAGCTGGGCTTAAACACACACGAGGGACAGGCACTGCTGCGCAGGTGGATACTGGCCTCGACGCTTGAATGTCCAGGAATATGCTGTTCACATTGCCGTGGTCCAATGAGATGTTGTGGACCAGGCATGACACTTTTTTGATTCAAGAGTAAGGGATTTGAAAGTGTTTTTGAAGAGAACAATGTGTTAAAAACACCCCCAATATTTGTCTCAGAAAAGAAAAGTCAGATGTCATCACAACAATGCGATTTGCTGTTCTTCAAGAGCGAGACATGAGTTCAGACAAGTTAAGAGGGAAAGACAGTCTTCAAACCCTTGGGCCATGGGGATATGTATTCATATCCTGCTGGTTATATTCACGTGCCTAATTTGATTCTATTACAGGGGTTTGAATCGTAATGACACCCATTTTTCCCACTCTTGTGTGATTGAGCTGTCCTGCCTAAAAGCCTCTCAGGAGGCGGTTGCTCTGCTGGGGAGCTTTACTCCACCTTAGGAAGGCAGTGCAGTCACAAAGTGTTATTTTTTTTATGACTTTTATATCATCTGAAGGCTGTGACATTGATGTGGTATGAGTTCAGAGTTTGATATGTTTTTTTTTGTTTGTTTTTTTAATAGGTTCCATGTTTTTATTTCTGCCCCTTTTTTTTTTGTAAAAAAAAACACAGTTTCCATGGCATTCATCCTTTCACGCGCCTTAAAGTACCTGGCCGCCCCCCGGGCAACAGTGATGTCATCTAAACCCCTCACAAAGTGTAGACACGACTCATGAGTAATCCTCCTCATCCCTGTTGAATGTTACCTCGGTGCTCTGGTCAGAAGTGGCCAGACTACAACTGTGCACACTTCACCGTGCTGTACATCTCTTCGCTTCTCATTTAGCTCTGTTGTTCCCCTGTAACACGAGGCTTTGTCTCGACATAACTCCTAGACCTGGAGAACGAAGAGAACGGCTTATAATTGTGTTAGTTTCATTTCGGTTTCATACACTTTACTTGGCCGGTCGCTTTATTGTCTCCATATGTTTTTTTTTTTCGTACTGTAGAGGAGGTTGATATATCATTCATGTGCCGTCCACTTCAGATGATCACAAACCAAAGGTTGGCATGGGAGTTCCTGGTTGGCCGGCCCCGCAAACTTGTATGGATTTATTTGTCTAACTTGGAATGCATAAGACTTGGCCGGTCGCTTTATTGTCTCCATATGTTTTTTTTTTTTTTTTTTTTTTTCGTACTGTAGAGGAGGTTGATATATCATTCATGTGCCGTCCACTTCAGATGATCACAAACCAAAGGTTGGCATGGGAGTTCCTGGTTGGCCGGCCCCGCAAACTTGTATGGATTTATTTGTCTAACTTGGAATGCATAAGCTGCGCTCTGGCTCGGTGTTTCCATTGGACGTTGCGAGAGCTGTCCTTTCCCAGTTCCATCTGAAATTGTTCGGAGCTTATGGAGGGCTATTGAGAGCGGTGAGGTTAAAGTGGTCCGCTCCTTCTCTCGTCGATGAGCGGGGCCCGCCAGGCCTTCGGGCCGTGCCAGCTGGCGCGGGGTGGTATGGATGTGTGTCATTAAACCCACACAGTGTTGTCTGAGGAGGCTGGGGGTTGAAGGTGGTTAGCCAATTATTTCTTAAAAATAGGTTAGTTCTGCTCGCCGGCTTTTTATGGTGCTGATGTGCCCGGGATTAAGTCCCCCAAAGCTCGGTGTTGTTGATTCGATGATTACTGAGCTTATAAAAGTTCTGCTGAGGCATTTCACCTTTACATGTTCCATTTGACTCCCCCCCCCCCCCTTCCTGCATAAGACCCGTCCACAACAGTCTCCAACTCCAAAACATTCATCCCCCAGAAAATAATATATATATATATATATTTTTCCCCCTGAATTATACAGTTTGATGTTAAACACTCTCCACTATGTCCATTGAAGCTGCTTGCGTTACGTTAGATTTTTAGCCTAACCCCCCCACACAGACACGTACCATAATCATATCCTGCTTGTGTGCCTGCACTCTCCTGTTCGTGGGCCACCGAATCCATCTGTAATTGATATTAATGGCAGGTTGCATTCCTGGGGCGACTGTGTCATACGTAGTGTCTTTACAATCAGATTAAAGTATGATCCTCTGACAGAGTGCTGCAGAGCCGTGAGATATCCATGTCACGGGAGCTTAAGGACCATAATCACTTCCACACCTTGTTATGAAGCTCAGCCATAGGAGATTGTGACTCATAAATCCCCTGTCCCATCTCCGATGCGTTTTCAAGTCATAAACTGACCACACAGCTGAGACTCATGTGCTCAGACATATTTGCACAGTTTTCTTTTTCTCTCCCTCAGATATTGGTGTGTCATTCCGGTTTCTAGCTGTGATAGGCCGATAGACCCCACACGCAACATTCCCTACTTCTCCAGCCCTGAGCCAAGATGGAGAATGGGTGACGTAGTTGGGATCAAATAGCCTGACATGTGCTTACAGATATTTATAACCCCTTGAATATTTTTGTGGATGACACACGTAGATCGAAGGGCAGGAGCCTCTTGGAGCATTTCAGCCGAAAGTGTATTAAGTTCTTGGGTGAACTGGATGTGGACACGTTGACTTGGACGTAATGTTGTTTTTGCTAAAAATAGTTGACATTTATTGGCAGATGATTAGCAAAGCAAATCATAAAGGACCTGGCTCCTCTTCGGCAAATAGCGGGAAGTGAGGTTTTTGATGCCATTGTTGATTTAGCTTGTTAAAAGTGTTGCTGTTGCATAACACAGAAAACACTGTTTTAATATTTCATCGCCCTGTTGCACACCATACACATCCATAAGCCAAGCCGCTGAATACGCCTTTCTTGGTTTTATTGCGTGTTCTTGATGTGTTCGACAACAAGTCAGAAGTCAGGCATATTAAAATCTGCCCGTTTCTTGCTCTATTAAGTCTCCCATTATATCCTTTCATCTCTCGAAGGAAAGCGCCGCTTTCCTTATTTTCACATTTTTTTCTGACCCACTTGGACAATGTGTTGTGGCCTCTCACAGCGCACGAGATTTTCATTTAGTGGAGAAGAAGCGCATTTGATAAGAACCAGAGAAATTGTCAAACACAGTGCAGCTGAAACTTCAAGGCAGGAAATAAAACCCCAGTTGCCCTCTGTGTGTTTGTAGAGCAGTTTAAGGGTATTATTAACAGAATGGAACAGCTTGCTGATTGTTCCGTCTGTATGTGGTTGTGTGTGTGGTGTGTGTGTGTGTGTGTGTGTGTGTGTGTGTGTGTGTGCGCGCACGCGTGCGCACGTGTGTGAGGAGGCTCGAGGTTTGGTCAATAGTTAGTGAAGCTCCCTCGGGAAAATGAGCCATGTAGATAGTTTTAGTTTAGTTTTCAGCCCCCCAACCCCCCCCCCCCCCCCCCCCCCCCCCCCTCCCCCTCCACGCAGGAGCCTCCTGAGAAAGGGGGTCACCAAAAAAATGCTGAATCACTAGACCTCTGTGGGGCCTTCTTGTCTGGCATTAATTGGTCCTCAAGGGGGAAGTACTAGCTTTACTGTATTCCGAGTTTGTGTGTTCACTTCTGAGGGTACACATTTTGTGTTGTTCTATAAACAGGGCCAGTAATGGTGCCTTAGATAAAGTCAGAGAGGATGGAGCTGGCAGGCATCCACTCGTCTGGCTGCTGCCGCTTTGGGTATTAAAACTGCGAAAGGGCTTTATGAGGGCACTATTCAACACAATAATGCGGGGTATATAATTGGCTTGTACAGTTTTCTGCCATTGCATTCCTGCATGTAAGGATTGATTGGCAAAGTGACGGTGATAAATACATATCGGATTTATGTAAAAAAAAAAACAGCCGTATGTTTTCCATTTAGTCTTCCATAAAGAAATCACATTTTTGTGAGACGTAAGTAGGAATGAATGTTTTTTAGGCAGTGCGTTATGAAAAATAATAACGGTAATTGTAATGGTAGCGACGGGGGCATTTTAGAAGCATGTTGTTTCACGTGATGAATCCGATTTCATTGGAGCTTGGTTTAAGTTAATGACACAGTACCACCGATGGAAGAAACCCTAACATTTTGGCACCTAGTCACACCAGCCCTGAAAAAGGGACCCGGGAATTCACTCGGTATTATATCCCAACGTGCATCCAATATGTTATTTGCCTGACATACTTTACACTGCTGATTATTTCAGTAGCGTTGGGCTCCACCTCCTATAAACCTCAGTCCAATTTTCGCGTTTAATTGGCAAGGGGAGGCGGGCTCTGACAAAACTCTGCCCACGTTTGTTTCATTTGATAATGAGCACGTTGGCCTGCGTAGCCTCAGGTTCCCGGGTTAGGCACAGGGATACTGTTACAGCGAAGCGGAGGGAAAGCAGACGCAGTCGTGACAAAATGGCTCTGGTTAGCCGTTCGCCTCGACGGCATCACAGGGGATCGAGTTCCTGTTGGCCCTCTCGTCTCACCAGTGAACGTCGGCGTTGACAGACGTTGCGCCCGTGTCACCTGGGCTTGTTTCTGGGTATTATATTTGATAAGGAGTGAGCCTATGCAGACCTCCCCTGCCCGTGTCATCTGCGTGGGCGCGTGTCGGCGCCGTTGCCCGCACACTGGTGGCGACAGGGAAGATGTCGTGTCGTGATGTGTCTGTGTGGAGCAGTTGTGCGGCGATGCTGCTCGCGTACGGGGAGGCAGTAGCTCGAACTGCCCTCTGTGCTGATATTCTTCTCTCTGATTGTGACCGACAGTGACAGTCTGTTGCTGGAGCTGTGCCAGTCGGAAAAATCCTTTGTGCAGGGAGCACAAAAGCCCATTTGCCAGAGCGCTGAATTAGGAGGAGGAGGAGGAGGAGGGGTGTCGTTGTCCCAAGTTGTGTCTATTGGGCTTGTTTGTACACTTCCTTGGCCAATCAGGCGGTCGAGGCCTAATCTGAGCTTCCATTTGTAAACAAAACGGTGGAGGCGAACTCAAATCACTGAAATGTGCCATTGTCTGTCAGATTGATTGAAATGACACAGATACAACTATTAATTGCTCTTTTCATTCTAGGTTTTGTTTACTTTTGCTATACAAACACAGGGACGCAAGCAGGGTATTTTCAATAATGGCGGACTGATGAACACTAAAACAACTAAAAACACATTTGCCATACTTTTTTTTCTTTTTCTCACTGATTTGTTCCCACTTTACCATTAACATAAGCAATAAAGTTGATTTTGAGTCATTTCCATATACACTCTCCTACTAACGTAGATACTAAGGCATCGTTGGTTTTCATGGGATTTGGTGACACGATTTGAAGAAACAAAATTTTACCGGCCTCAGTCTTAATTCACCTTAGGGTCTGGACTTTATTGCTGTATGACGACAAACTACACTGTTTTCACATTCACTTTCACGCTTGAATAGAATTGAGATACATTGTTGCCGCCTTTGTTTGGGATTGTCATTCAGACATTGTAAGCAGTTGACAGGATGGTGATAGGGTCTTGGCATATCTCCATTAACACAGGGGGGCGGAGTTAACCCCTGGCTCCCTCCCATTCTTCATCTTCACCTACAGAGACCTTTCCCCTGATCTGTTCGACGACCTGTTCCCTGTTGTACTCCGACCCCAAATAGTTTGGTTTTTGGATAACATTAAAATGTATAAATTGTTGTTGGAAAACAATTCACCTTTTAGATCATTTTTGCAGATCAAATGTTTGCTTTCGGCTATCTTTTCTTGTCGGCACTGACAAATTGATGGCCGCCTTAGATTCTGTTGCTTTATCTTGATACAGTTGTGTCTGTGCACTACCCCTATTAACACAAACGCACACCCAAAATCACGTTGGTGCACACACCAGCGCACACCAGTTGAAATAATCAGTCTTGCATTAATAACCCCTCACAGTAACCTCTCTTTCTCTCCATTTTTTTGTTTTCCTCTTCACAGGAGAGGCAAGAAGCACAGCATCATTCTCCGAACACAGCTATCAGTCAGAGTTCACGCCTGCATCGGTGAGTAATATATACTCTACTGTAATATGTCCCGTCGATCTGTCTTCCTCAGTCCATATCACCAGTGACGTATGGACATTACTGCCACTGGATTCTTTTATTAAGCTCCTCGTGGAGTTTACACAGTGGCGTTTTTGAGACATAGCCTAGAATCCTAATTTGAGCAGTTCAACGACACTCGGGGAGCTGGCACAGAGCAAAGACTAAAAACATTTTCGGAGTTACGGTGTGTTGTCACTTTGTTTTATCGGGGCCTCCTGGTGTCTTTGACTAATGCGAAGGAACTAGCACAAAGAACTGAGTAAAAACATATGCAATCATGCATGCACGTGTCCTGCGTACAGGCGCACACACACACACACACACACACACACAGTGTGCTTATCAGGGGTTGGCTTTTGATTGATCTGACAATGTTAACTGTTTCTGCTTTCGGCTTACATCTTTCTGGAAACGGTGCAAATGATAAATAGGTGTTAATTACTGCGCTACCTTGTTTAATGAATGTACAACGTGAGTAATGCACCCAGACCCCTGTAAATAATTCACCAGATACTTAAAGGGCATCTCAGTGAAAGGCCTCGTTGGTTGTCAGTAGCAGAACACGGAGAGGCACGCGTTCTCACACAGAGACGCGCGGTTCCTCCTCGACGGGCTTAAAGAACGAAAATAGCTCGATGCCTGGAAAAGCTATTAGGTTGTGAATAGTGAGGATTTTAAATTTGGCCGCCTTTCTCCGGCTCAGTAGAAGTCAACCAAAGGCCCAGGCATTTTTTACTCTTGCGCTACCTCTGGTTCTTCGGCGTGCAATGGAAAGCTTCGAAAACGTCACTGCATCTTTCATGGATGCTCGCCAAAAAATATTTCTGAAAATGCACGTGGATGGCTCCTCTCTACTTGACACGCTCTGGATACTATAATCATATACCGACCATATGTCGGGGCAGCTCTTTTCAAAAATTGCCAAATAACCTGGTGATAATGCTCTCTGATTTATTAACACTGCACAGCTAAGTGACATCCCCAGCTTTTTGTCTGACGCAATGTCCCGGTTGTCTTTGTGAATACTTGGCCGAACCTCGTCCCTACACTGAACTGTCTTTACCTTATTGTCTCCTCGGGCTGGTGCCTGCCTGAGATTAGGGCGACCTGGGGAGTGGCAGACAGCCTCGCTGCTCTCCTCTAAGTGGATGATGACCCTCTTTCTCTCTAAGTTGACAGCCACCTGTTGCCCTTCTCTAGTCTCCCTCGGCGACGGCCCGCGTGGCTCGCTGATTTATTCCCTCTCGGCGAGGTGGTCACAGTTCCTGTAACTTCTCCAGACATTTGAGCCTAATTTTATCTGACGAGAGGGCTTACCCCCGTAGCCCCATGAGCGCCGAATTACTGGCTGATTTTCTTGCTCCGCACAGGAGATAATTCTTTAGTCCTCCAAAGACAAATGGCGTGGTATTCTTCAGGCTTGCGCTTGCTCCGTATTAAGGGATTGCGATTTAGTTTTTTCCCTGCTGTCAGTTCGTAAAGACGGTCCCCATCAAGCAGGCGCCTTATTGTCATACTCTGTAATGAGAGGTGTTACGCAATGGAAAATAATAGCTGCCCTCTTGTAAATTATGCCTTTGGGGATTAGCCGGTACAGAATGCACAGAGGCTTCAGATTGGCTTTAACACCGTGATCGTCTGGATCTCTGGAAATCTTTTTTTTTTTTTTTTTTTTAAGAAACGCTCCTTTTGTTTAAGTCCGACATGTTTCGAAATAAAACAGCACCACGCCTTCACTGCCTTCTCTCTCTATTGTGTGGATATGAGCAGTTAATAAAATCCCCCTTTTTAAATGAATCCGTACTTGCAGTTGGGCGCTCAATGAGCACACCCACGTTGTTGTCAAGATCATTTATTTATCTCTGCGAGTCCCCTCTTGATTATGACTGATGAGTTGGTTACGGTCATGTCTGTGATGTCTGAGTGATTTAGCGCTTTTTTGCGGAAAACTCCTTTGTGTGTATTTCAGCTTTTTAATTAATTTAATGACTTTGTTTAGGTTATCTTTTTTTTTTTCCAGATTTATTCTAATGTACTCATCAGTGATAGCTTTCCGTTTGGTTGGTGTGTGTGTGTGTGTGTGTGTGTCTTTGTGGCAGCGTGCATGTGTCACGAACCACAGCAAGACTTAATCCAGGCTTTCCTAATCATAGTCATTAGCTCTCACACACACATATGGCTCCACCAGGCAGCACAGTCAGTGGAAGAAGGGAAGTGCTCACCCGCAAGGGCTAATGGTTTAAAATGCTGTTTGTCGATCCACCTCTGGCAAAGTGATTCGTTGTAATCACACAGTGAGGAAGTCCAGGCTTTTTGTGTACTATAAGTGTCAGGCTCTACACAAAGGTTTATCTGTGGGTGTTCCGCCTCATTACTTTGACCTGCGTATATTTTGCCTTTTTACCACTAACCGCACCTAAATGAAGCTGTAATTTTGTCTATAGTTGTTCCCAGTACAGCCTTTTTGGGAGCTCAAGGGCCAAATGAGTGATTATCAGTAGGTGGGATGCAACATGTAGGGGGCAGAAATACATAAATATTGGACTATATGCATGTTCTACAGTATTGTGAGATGCATTTCTGTTTTCTTTAGAGGAAAAAATGTCAAAAAATGGATGATTGAGTCACTTGTTCGCATTTGTTTGACCAGCGCAAAAGCCTCGGATGCAGAAAATAAACTCAACTTGTCCGTCCCTGCGTGTCAGCATTGGCCACAGCCTGTTTATTTTGTTGGTCTGTTATTGTTGTCGGTGGACTAGATGTGGTAGTGAGGGCCTGATTAAAGCAGCCCTTTGCTCTTTTTAGTTGTGTCTACCAGTACAGTAAGTCCTCTTTAAATGTGTCGTTTAGTTTCTGAGGTTGCCTGAGTCGCGTGATGGGACGGTATGCAGAGTTTGAAGACAGGGAGAGAGACCGCGTGGGTTGCGGAATGTTTTAAATGGGGATACCAAGTTAAGAATTAACAAATGGCACCCGGGCAGGCTTTTGTAGAGTTCACACACAGTCGGTAGAGTCAGAAACTGCAGCTCTGTCAATGTATGGCATTTCTGTGATGGAATGTAATAATCACAGATATGGTCATTTTTATTTTGGATGATAGCAAGTATCATTGTTCATGAATCCAAAAATCATACATCTGGGAACTGAAGTTTGTCCGTCTTCCCCTTTAAGAGAAGGTTCTTCTGTCAACGCATTGATCCAAGCTGAGGAGTGACCACCGTAATCAGAGGTGACACATTCTCTGTGGAGTATCTGCCTTGTCTTTTACCACCTCCTATATTCCAGGCCCAGGCCATGATTCATGACTGCGACCGCTCTTGACGTGTGTTTCTCTATGGCGCTACAATTTGGTCAAATTTATAGTTTCGTTTTTCGGCTTGACAAGTGTGGTTATTCAAATGGAAGACGATAAGCAGTAAATTCTACACGATTATCCCGCTGCGAACCGTGTTGGAGGACAAGTTGCTGGCAGTCCACTCGAGAGGGGCATTCAAATCCTTTTGTCACGCGTGGGGGCTTTTTAATGCTTTTATTACGTACATTATATGTGTCTGTGTGGCATGTCAGCACATCAAGTTAAGATGATAACATCACCTGCGGGTTGTGGCGCTCCCAACCACACACACCGCCAAATCTCTACTAAGCCATCTGCGCATTTGTGGGCACACGTTAAAAAAAAAATGCAGTAGTTAGTTGCCTGCTAAATATCTAAAATGTGTCCAGAGGGTTATATATAACCGAAGGTTATGAGCCTTATCCGGTGCCATTCATAGCGGGGTGAAAACACAAATACATAAAATAGATAAGAATAGCTCCTTAATTATGGTCCCAGCATCTGCATACCGAGGGTCTTTGAAAGTGCACCGCACAGTTGCAGTCAGATTACAGCAGTCGAATCGAATACTTTCTCGTGCTTCTGTAACCAGAGAGTGCCAAGCATGTGGGGAATAATTAAAAACACGCGTATCCCGTGGCACCTGTGAGACACGGGGAGGATCAAATGGCCCGATCGCTCCAAGAGACCCCGAAAAAATGGGACCGTGGGCGGAGACTCGCCCCAGGAGGCCAAACCAAACAACGCCGCGCCAAAGAGGAGAAATCGGAGGCGGCAAAACATCTAGCGGAGAGGAAAAGAGCAGAGTGGGTCTTACTGTTCACATCACAGCTGATCGCTCAAGTAGATCAGAGAGGGGTTTGATGGTATCGCTCGCCTCGCACTTCGGCCGCCTCTGTTTTTGTATACGTACTTACTATGTTCGGGCAAGAGCCCAGCCACCCCATGCAAAGAGATTATCATCAAAATAGCTTAGGCGAGGGCTTCGTTTATGGGCAACAGCACGGGACAATGTTTCCCCTCTTTTTGTCCCGGTATCCTCAAACAGAGTTTTTCCATTGTTAGGTAGGATTACGGCGAATTGTTTGCACAGATGTCAACATCAACATCAATTTGTAAAAGCGCATACTCGCATGCTTACTTTCGCACGCGCGCACGCGCGCGCGTTCCTGCGAAGGCACGCGCATGTCAAGAAGCCATCTGGTTCCAGTTGCGGAGCCCCTCAGCGCTTCTCCTCACCCGTCCAAAAAGAAAAGAGCTTTCTACATTTTCACCTAAGAGGGATTTTTTTTTTTTCTTCTCCTCCGTATGTTCACAAGATAGAGGGAGCAGGGTGAGCGTGCAGCATGCAACCGAGTCCCTTTTTGTAGCATCGGGGGAAAAAAAAGGCACCGTTAGAAAATGAGAACACTGGGTCAGAATTGGTATCAGGTCCATTTTTATAGCCGGCTCATCGCCACATATAGTTTTCCCAGAGCGTGACACTGCGACATATGAGTAGGGAAGAACAGGGTGGATTGTGTGTGAAGCAGGCCGCCCTGGGGTTTACCGCGGCTGCGGGACCGGAGCCGTGCGCTGTGGAAGTGGACAGGTGTGTAACCTTAGCAGTCGCAGACTTTAAACAGCTGAGTGCTCGCAGGGAAGAAACTGTGGGAGGAATCCGTGTTTGCTTTTGTTGAAGCCATCATTTATTTGATGTCTGCCGTGCGTTGTTTATTGTGTGTTTACACAGGGGTCTGTGATGGTTCAGAGCTGCCTCTGCGCAGTCGGTGTTTGCCCCCTCTCTCCATCCTCGGTGGAGGGAGGAACATTTTTAGAATAATATGACCGGTTCAATGAATAGAGCAGGATGTTTTAGTTTTTTTTTTGTTGTTTTTTTTTTTTTTACAAACTTCTAAAGCCAAAGTTCATTTCTTCTAATTTCCCTTTTATAACCTCCCATACATGCAGTTTTTTGTTTCGTGAAAGAGAGAAGGAAACGCTGCCATTTTAATGATTGGATAATTCGCTACTTGTCACTTGTCAAAATGGTTGCAGATTATTTTTCAGTTAATCTGCTCGCTGTTCTGTGATGTTTTTTTAGCTCCGCTGGTTGAACAGTATGACCACATATATGCCACCTGTAGAGAATAGAGAGAAATATAATTAATCATCTTTTTCATATTTGGGTTTTTATTTTGGGATTACGGTTATGCTTTACGGGCAGGAAGACATTGAGTACCAGTATTAACTAGAAGAAAAAAAATAAAACTTTTGACCTTTACGCAGTACCCTGCTGGCCTTCAGACAAATCCTATAGTCGGCCATGGAATTCCATCTCACGTCCTCCCTCACGTGTCATTCCGGCTCTTTTTCTTTCTTTCCAGCTTTGATGTCAATATCTTTGTGATGACACATCTATTTCCCTCTCCGCATCTATCCAGAGAATATGAGAGAAGCTTAAGGGAACCGAAACGATTCACCTTTTCTCTGTTTGTCGTTACAGTAACTGTCATGTCATCCAGCCATGTATGAATCGGCGTGGTTATTTCTTCTCTCACCTTGGATCAAGTAGTGTTGCCGCAGCTGGCTATGGCTTCGAATAATTTACGATGGCTTTTATGTTTTGAGGGTGGATTTATTGGATTTTTGTCACATTCATGTGCGGTGATTGATTTAGTCTGTGAGCTGACGTCGGCTGGAAAAATAAAGATTGCCATGACCTCATCGGGTTTAGGTTCAGACGGAAGTGACGGTCCCTTTAATGACAGTAAGAGAACTTGAACTCACAATGTCACTTATATTGTTGTGGTCTTGAGGAGCTTGGCACATTTACAGTGGAATAGTATAGGGCTATTATGATGATATGTCTGCAGGTGTTCCATCCGTCATTAATTAATGGATCCCTCATTTTCCACAACCATAGCTATTTATTATGCAGCTGTCTCAATCTCCTTGCAGAGAAAAGACTCATTGTGGTGTCTCCATGTGTTTGTCCTTATTCTGCCTTTGCACCTTTATGCTTCTGACTTCCTGACTCTGCAGATTTGGTTTTCTTTTATTGCGGGTAAACGGTATACTCTTCATTTGATGGGGTAAGAAAAATTATTATTATTATATTTTTTTTATCTCCCTAAGGCTACTGTAGCTTTTGAACACCTGTGGCTTCCCATGTTTCACATTTTACTGTGGTAACTGGATAAAAGCCAACAGAAATGCAAGGCATATTCATCATGGGCCATTTGGCAAAGGTAGAAAGTATGTGGCGTTTTGTGGTGATGTGTAAATGATGTGAGAGCCGCCACTTGATGCACAGATGTGGAATTATTATGGATATCGTCGACCACCATCGTCGTAATCCACTGAAAATGTTAGCCAGGCCATTAGGAATGTGTTTCTTTGTATCTGCTTTAAACATGTTCAAGGCCAAGGAACAACGACAGTTGTTTGGTTTTTTGTTAGAGCTGATGTAAGCTTAAATAAAGGCCAGGAGTGGGATAAGTCATATTTCTCTTGTAGGGGCCTTTAATTAAACAAAATATCCTTTTTACCATTAACCTTACAACAAGTCATTTTCAATTGAGTTTCTATTAAACATTGAGGTGAGCGAGCAAGTAAACATTTTACATGAGTCAGAGTTAACTAAGGAGTTTCATCAAGCTCAACGTTCATTTAATGAGTTCGAAATGACAGAAGTGCAGTGATCTCACTTTGCTTTTTATTAAGCCCACAACTGAGGCTGAAATACTTGATCCTCCTTACCCCCATTCCAGGCGTTGTTGGGTGACTGGAGAGCCCGGTTGACATAAAGAACTCGAGCACCAGGGGAATCTCCTCTTGCGGCCCACCCATGGCTCTGAAGGGGACCACTTAAGAGTGGCCTTAGCAATAGAAAGTTGGACAACCTTTGTTGTGTTCTTTAACGAAGAAGAAGGGAACCACAGATAGAGGAAAAAGGAGAGGCCCCAACGCCTTGTATGCATTTCAGCCGAGAGCCTCCTTAATCGGTTCAGGCATGTTGGGCAGTTGGGATGGCTCCATCTGAACTGCAGGTCACGCCAAGTCTTTAACCGAAATGTGTCGCACGCGGCTGTGAAGTGGTACTGGTGGACGTGAGGAAATTGCTGCTGGAAAAACCTTCTTAAAGGTTGTTAATAAACCGCCAGGTTTTGTGGGGCAGAGATTTTCAGCGCTAATGAAATACCAACACAATGCTTACCCGATCTTCCGCTGTGGTGATGGGAAAAGAAACATTGTCTGCTTTCGCTTAGGCCGGGTTGCAGAGAGGAGCGAAAATCTCCACTGGGACAAACCCTCAGTGATGTTTCCTGAAGCCGTGAGGAAAGAGAGCCGTGTTTACATCATTGTTGCGGTCAGAGCTGTGTAAAGCCCAGTCTCCTCTTTCAGTGAACATGTCAGCCGTTGTTGTGATCCATTCACATCTATTCATATGTGTTGCGTGGTGGTTTCTCCTCCGTGGTCACTTAGGGATCATTGGACGCACTGAGCTCTAAGATGTTTGGCTGGAAACTCTTGTTTAGAAGATAAAAGCCTGTACATAAGCCTTTAATCTCCGCGTTTGGAAATGTGAAAAATGTTTTGAATCTCTCCCAGTGTCTGGACCTCAAAATGCAATGGCATCAGTGGTCGCCCTCTCGCTGCGTGTTCTTCGCTTGTTCCGTGATGAATGCCCTTTGTATTGGTGAGGCTCGGCACAAAGCCGAGGGAGGCCGCGTTGGGTTTCATTCACAATTTTCTGTTCCCTTACTATACGTGACGCAAACCTCACAGGAATATAAGATAGTCATGCTATCTAATAAAAAAAAGAACAAAAACTGTTTTGAATTTTTCCTTCATTACCGTTCATGAATCAAACACCACCATGGTGGCCTACTACGCTTTGTTCTACAGCACAAAGCGAGGTCATTGTGCAGAAACGTGTCCATCAGAAGTGACTCATGGAACGCGTTTACGGTGCGAGGCCGCCTCTTACACCCAATTCCACGTTTACTGCGAGTGGTCACATTTGGAGCTCTAATTTGACGCACCACACCAAACTACGGCAGGCGTTAACATACGCATTTGGATCCCATTAAGGAAATGTACACAATATATGACGGTGATAACGAGTAGAAATCCAGTATCCACTTCTGTTTTTGCTGCTAAACGCTGCTAAAAGCTGCCCCCGTTTAGGGATCTTCCCTAGAACAAATGGTCAACAGTTTTGCATTTCAGGAAGCTTTCCCAGGCGCCACCCGTCAACATTTAATGTCAAAACATGTCTTTGGCTGTTACCTTGCTACCTGAATAGAATGCATTTACATAGTCTCAATCACATGTCCTTGCTTTGTGCTAATCTGTAAAATTAGACCTGGGTCACAGTGACGGAGAACCCCCCCCCCCCCCCCCCCCCCCCCCCCCCCTCCGCCCCCTGCCCCCGCCCCCCCATCATCCCGTCCCTGCCATGTGCTGCCATATGAGACTTTTGTGTCTCAGCATTTGGAGGAAGACTTCAAACTCGGCATGCCACCCACACACCTACTGGTGCTCAGGCTTGTCTGAGAGAGAGGGAGAGAGAGAGAGGGGGAACAAATACAACTGGTATTTCAAAGCTGGCGAGTGTGAAACAGAGATGTTCAGGCATGATGACATGTTGCCACCATGACATCTCATGCCCGATACAGACAATATGTTCTAATGGGTGTAATTCAACTGCGGTTTAGATTCAATAAAATAAAAGGGGAGTGTTCTCGGCGCATGGCCATTTGTCTTCAACAACAAAGTCTTTAATGACGGGGGCTTGCATTGGGGAAAATGCACATAAAAGGCCTTCGCCCAGGGGGCCGTCGTACATGCCACGTTGTTCTACTTTCCTAGACAAGCTCGAGTAGATCTGCATCTGACAGCGGAGAGCCGGGGTCAACTGGGGTCAACCCCGTCTATCCCTCGGAGCCACCTGGAGACCCCCACTACGCAGCTCACCAGGATTATCCCACACCCTCCTACACATGAGCTGCACACATATTTAGGGTCATAGAGGTCACTTAGTGTCTCTCTCTCTCTCTCTCTCTCTCTCTCTCACTCACTCTCACACACACACACACACACACCCTCGCCCCGTCTTTGATGGCTGTGTTCTAGGATGCTGATTCTGTAAATGCAATGGGATGAAAGGGCTGGTGTGGCGCGGGCCTGTGTGTTCGGGTTGACGCTCGAGGGAGGCCGTCACCCCCGAGGTCAGCCAGTGGCGGTGGGCCGCCCCCTGTCACCACGCAGTGATTTATGGCAAAGAGACAATCCCGGCTCCTGTAAGCGACATTGAATACTAAAGCCATAACGCCGTTTCAGTCCTCCGCCTTACTCCGCGGTGTTTAGTAGGGCATAGCAGGAAAGGAAAGTATTTTAAAGAGGCATGACTAGTATTGACTTCCTTCCAAGACACACTGGAGATACAGTACCTGCTCCCCTCGGAGAGATTCGGTCATGTTTGAAAATGGTCAAACTTTCGACCTTTTCCTTTTATTATTTTTTGGCATTTTTGGCATGCAGAAAGAAAAGAGGTTAAATGGAATTCAGTCTCGTGCATTTCTTCCTGTGGAAAGTTCCTGAATCAGAGAAGTGCTTTTTCAGTCCCCGTCTGAGACATTTCACATCGGTCGGGTTTTTTTTTTTTTATGGCCAGACATTGCATTAATCCGTGACCCCCTATTTTTTGCCCTCAGCCACTCTCCGTGCCCCCTGTTTCTAAATCGAGAAAGATGGTTTTTGAAGGAGAGAAAAAGACACGGAGGAATGTTCCCCTGCTAAGGCGTCATGTGGTGTGTGACTGTGCACACCGCCAGGCCCGGGTTTTCCAGGCCCTCTCAGAGAGAGAGAGAGAGAGAGAGAGACGAGCTTTTCCTGGAAATCTCAATTTACCTCTGAATAATAGAAAAGGGACAATAAATCACCGATTTGTACGTCGACGTGAAACGGGGAGCCAGTGGGGAACACGAGCTATTAGAGAAGAGTTATAGTAAGACGAGCAAAGCCAGTTGATTTGCTTGCATTTTGTGTTTCGTGATATTTTGATTATTCTTCCCATTTGATATCGTGTTTTAAAATCCGCCCGAGCGTCTGACGTCTGGCTCTGGTGAATTTAAGGAATGCCGGCGGTCCCCATCTTTTTTTCGACATTATCAACTCACTGCAATCCTTGAAGCCGTATCACATAGTGCGTTGCTGTGGATCTTAGGAGACGTCTTGAGCCAGCTCTCTTTGGTCTGTTCCCCATCAGGCAGGCTGCCTCAGCAGGGCCTCAGTCTGCCCGTGAGTGGAAATCTTTGGCCCATGTTATCTTTGGAAAGTGTCGAGTCCACAGAAACCCGGGAGCGAGGAGTCCAGTGTCAGCGAGACATCCCGTGCTCACTATTACTGAGGAAGGATGGAGACGTTGTGCTGCAATGGGATGATGACGAGTAGAAGTTTGCGGTTAATAAATCTATGCACAGTTGCGAACGTAGTGAAGGACAATCAATACTGTGGTTGTGGTCGTGAGACTTTTCCTGAGGAGCACTGGTCCGCGCAGTTCACAGACCGACACAACAACAAAGCCCGCAGACGTGCTTTAGAGAAGGGGGTACACGATAAGCGCCCTCTGACACTGAGAGCTACGCGGTGCAATGACACGGTCCAAGACTAGATGTTGCTTTCAGCTGACACAGCGATTTTTTTTTTCTCCTTTTTTTTCCTTTTCAGTCATGAAAAAGCTGAGGGAATGCGGGACAAAGAGCTCCATATGTGTAGTAGTGTAACCCAAGTCCTGTAGCGAGGAGGGCCTCATCCACTTAATGCAGGAATTCCTCTCATTCTGTCTCTCTATATTGCTGTGATTTTTTTTTTCTCCCCCCCCCCACTTTCATAGTGACCCCCAACAGCCAGCAGGAGATTGGATGGCTTCCTATACATTCTGCATGTTGTGGCGGGGCATGACAAATTAGCACCCTGCGGAAAATGTTGAATTTCTATGGATGTTTGTCTCATCCAAACAGCATGGCCATTTCCTGACTTGGCAAACAGGAGATTTTGGTATAATGGGATATTCATCCGTTTTGGGTTGTTTTTTTTGGACGGCTGAGAGTTTCTCATCAGATTCACCGTTTTCTTTTGAACTTAGCCTTCCACTGTGCTACATACACATACAATGTACAGTAGTGCAGTGCATTCAATGCTCCCAGGGGTCTGGTGTCAGTTTCTACCCCAGGCACTGCATACCACAATATTTTATTGTGGCATTATGTTCATGTAAATTATTTATCTCTATTATTATGTATTGTCTTACCGTGAATGCGAGAGATTTCGTGAGGCATATCCTTTCATGTCAAGAGACCTCGGGCACATCTTTGTCAAGAAATACAGCTACATTTAGAGACGAGCAATTATACTTACTGGATCACCAAACAAACCCTCGCCTCTCTAGACTCAAGCGTACAACTAAGCATGTGGTCAACAAAATACAAATAGTGATATGCGCCTATTGGACGTAAGCTGTCTTTGAAGCAAAGACATGATTTTTTAAACATCAAAAGCGCTGGGCTCAGTTGACTTGTTACCTAAGGTGTCGTGTTAAATGAAATAATGCTGCTGGATTTCCCTTTTCCCCGGGGGAATTATTTAACGACGCCCAAAACTAAATGTGACTATTATTCTTATCGTCAGCAGACCATGCCCTTGTGTGTCACTTGATCAGCTTGCGTGATTAAAATATCAAGTTCGGCTCTGCTCATAGTACACGAGCTATTCTTCGATAGATGATCGGTGTTAAATAAAGAGTGGTAATGAAAGAGCTGACCTGAATATTAACCGAAGGGGCTTCGTCATGCGTTAGTTATCCTTTAGAGCAGTTTATTTATAAACTCGTGCCAGGTGCCACTGGTCAATCGCAACATACACTGTATTTTTATCTTTTTACATCTGCTTGTGTTTATATTTAGGGGTGGCTGCCCCATCTGTTTTGACTGCTCAGCTGGTGACTTCATTAGGAGTGTTGGCAATGGCGCTAATTTATTTTTTGAGCTAAGCCCATATATTCTGGGTGTCTCACTTTCCTCTCGCGCGCATGCACGCTCCAATCGCATCAGCTCTATGCAACTCCGCAGTTTAGTAACATGCCCTATGTTGAGGGTTAGAGCAGTTCATGCGGAGGTGCACAATCCCATGCATTAAATATTATCCTTCTGTAAATGGAGGTCATGGAGATGTCATGCGATATGTGCTTATTCATTCCTCCAGTCCACTGCTCTTTAATATAGGATCTGTAGATTTTCTGAAAGAGTTCCCTACTTTCACTTACAGTGATTTTTTTTTTATTTATTTTTTTACCATTATGTAACACAGCATCTGTCTCCGCGCATAACTTTGCCAAGGTGTTTCACAAAGTTGCTTACACTGCTATTCAGGCCGCGAGCGCGCAGCAGTGTTTTTTTTCTGCCTGGATGGGCTATGCTACAGCATTGCTCCACCCGTTAAATGTGACATGAGGGGAAATCGGGATGATGGCTTTACAGTATGTCCGTGGAATTTTCGGTCACGCTCGGTAAAGCTGCGAAAAAGAGGAAAAAGACACCTGTCTTTCATTTTTGCATAGTGTCCACATTATGGCAGGCGTGTGCAAGTAATTGGCATGCTTTTGATTACTTCAACCCCTTTCCGACTTTTAAAAGAACAGCAGCAGTTATTTCCCTTATTTGTCCATGTGGTTTTTGTGTAGAAAGTGGACGGAAATGTGTTTTCTCTCTAGACTGGCGTGTTTGGATTGTTTGAACATCAATAGGGAATAGTACAGAACCGACCCCAACTAATATTAATTACCTGAAGTGGACTGGAGCCATTTTCAGCCTTTCTGACAACGTTAATTCTCCAGGCGACCCTGTAATACAAGCACTAAGCTGTGTGTGTGTGTGTGTGTGTGTGTGTGTGTGGAGATTTGAGCGAGAAGGTGTTGGAATTCATCCTGGTGTTCGGGAACCGCACTTGGATTTGATGTAGCTGGGTGTGTGCGCGCGTGTGTGTGTGTGTGTGTGTGTGTGTGCTTGCGTGCGTGTGCGTGTGTGCGCGCGCCTTTGCCATCTCTTAACATACTTAGGGAACAATGCATCGAAAGAGCACCTGGTTCTGCGAAAACACTTCATATTTCTTGGCGCTCAGATTACTATGCGGGGCTCGCGGCGGACCTAATGCCTGGCAAAGAGATGGCTACACAGACACCATGCTGGTTTGCATGAAGGGAGAGGACGAAAACGATGTGTCACACTATATTACTTTTTCCCAGCATTCTTTGATGCCAGAGTTGTACGTCATTGCGCGTTAACCTTGGATACGAGCCTGCAGCAAGCACGCTCCAAATGCCAATACAGCTTTGTATATTGTTTGTGTAGTTGATGTTGGTTATACTGTATATGGAAATGGAAGTGTTCTGACTCGTCTGAGCTGCGTTTTAGACTCACCCCCCCTGTTGTGAAGTTTGTCGTATGAAAGGCTGATTCTGCCAATTGTCAAACCTCTCACTGACACTCAGGTCAGTAACGTTCAACACAACGGTCCTTTGTAACCACCGTGTGTAGCTGTAATTGAGTTACTTGAAAGGTAACATCCTTTCAATTCGTTTGAAAGCCTCCCCCCGTTATTACTGTCACCTTGACAACAACAAAAACACAACAAGGTAAAGAGTAACATGTTGTCACCCAGCTGTGGCGCAGTCACTCCTGGGTCTCAGACATGTCCCCTTAACTGGAGCTGTAACCGTACCCCTGCAGATGTGAGAAATTCCCCTTCAAAATCGAGCCAGGGGTGCCTGGGGGTTTGTTTTGCGCTGAACGGAGCGCGAGGCGAACAGATGCAACTGACGCCTTTCGCTGTAAGGACAAAACAATGCAACAGCACAAAATATGGGTCAGCAGAATCAGACGATTATGTCCCATGGCGCACAGTGTTATAAAGGTCCTTTATCGTGCTGTAGTCATGTGAACCAGAACAGCTGTTTGGAACAGTCGGTGGTGTCCAGGGGGTTTGGCTGCGGGACTCCAACTCCACACCCGGAATCGCCACTGAAGTCTTCTCTAAAACACACAACACTCCCTGGTAATTGACCGATCAAAAGGTAACAAAGCAAACAAATAGCCTCTTACAATCCCTTTGAGTGACAAACGTGTCCATGGTTCTTTGCCAAGTGTGGTACCGAAGGCTCGTCTGGCAGCCAGCACAGGCTCCAGCGACTGCGTTCGCACCGAGTCAATTCACATCTTCATTTGCTTAACTCTGTGGGAGTTTATTGGTGTTATTTGGGGTTTCGAATATGTCAGTTAGATGTAATGAATATGATGTTTGTGTTTTTTAGCCGTTTTATTGTTTGTTATGCTGTTGCGGTCACAAATTGCTGGGGTGGGTGGACATATTTGGTATGTTTCCATGCAGGGAGGAAAACATCAGGCTGTCATTTTCTCTTGATGTCTTTTTGATACTTACTACATGCCCGTCAACAAATGTATCCCCTTTTTCTTTAATGATTATTTGATATTTTCCGTGTCATTGTTTAATTTCTGTTGTGTTGCCTCAGTGGTAAATGAACGTGACAGGATCAAATCGAGTGCATTTGGTTTTTGACTTTTTGAAAGGCAACACAGCGCTTTAGTGGCTGAGCCACATTCACAGCGAAAGAAATATGCGTGTTCACCTAATAAAACCGACGATGGGGCATTCCATTCCTGTAATGTTCCACCAGACTTTTACAGTATGTGGTGTTGTGGTCGGCTCGGATGGTAACAACGTGAAATGGCGTGAATGATCGAAGCGGCATTGCGTTCAGTTTGAGTTCATTGGGCATCGTGTGTTTTCCATACTTGTATTAAGTTCTTCCAAGTCATATGAGGCGCATTCAAAACGCTCATCTACTCCGTGCTCGGCGCTTTGAGGAAAAAAGTCTCACGGATCCTAATCCCACAAGCATGTTGGGTGGGGAGCAGGCGATGGTGGTCGGACCACAGTTCAGATAGTTTGTACCAAACGCGCTCGGTGCAGCGAGAGACGGTTTGACCTTGGGTTGTGCACAACCCTATGGATGTCACAGAAAACAAGGGGCAGGCTTTATGTCATGCCACTGACCCGACGTGCCTCTGGGCCTTGGAGACTCTGGGCTCTTCCACTGTGAAATGTGATCTGTGGATGAGTCTCTTGCAACCAGTGAGGAACCCCCAACGTGACTCTGACACAGAATTTGATGTGAAGTCGTTGCTTGAGTTTGACTCAAACGCGCACATGCGAGTGGCCACCGAAATGTGTGGAACACATGTGCCAGTGGTGATCATGCCACAAATCACAGGAACACTGGCTGCATAGAGCCAGATATATAGACTTTCAGAATATTCACGCTTTAAGCTTCACTTTTGGGGAAAATAGTCCCACATCTGACGAGAAACCAGGTCTGTCCTTTATCTGTAGCGTTTGCATGCTCTAACTGTGTTTGTATTTCTTTCTTTTTGGAGCTGATAAATGGCTCAGACGAAGGGGGGGGATTCTAAATGACAGAAAAGGTGCGAATTTGACTGTAGCTGTGTTTGCTTGCTTTTGTTTATCCCATCCTGTCCAGACTTTTTGCACTCGCCAATCTGGGATAAGCTCCAACACTGAATGAAATAGTGCACGTATAACAGCATTTTTCATAACCGCGTAATTTTGTCTGCATGTAGATGAGCAGCGAGGGATTTATCCCACGGTATCAGTTAACGGAGGAGAAAGAAGCAGGCAAATTCAGTTGACGGTCCAGGCATCAGATATTCACCTGTACCAGCTCTCTACTCGGCGGTTTGGATAAACTGCAGCGCTTGGTCCGAGCTTCCTGTCAAACAGACAGATATGAATCACGTCCGACTCCACTGAGCCCTTCCACCCTACTCAGCCGCCCCCCCAAACACATCTCATTTCCTCCGATGTTTTGTTTTCCTTTATGTAACATAAAGTGATATGTTACAGTTTTTACTGATGCATGTTACTTTTGCATTTATATTTACCGTCGGTTTTCCTCAACACACGGACAGGACTGAAGCACAACACGGACGAGTTAAAACAAAAAATCTCACCATAAATCTGGTTTGTTGGTTGGTGTGACAGAGTGGGCCACAGGGGCCCTGAGAAACAGGATTGCAGCTGTCGCATACATCGCACACATGCAGACTTGACTTTTTCCTCCTCCTCTTTACTCACTGATGTGGCCCCGGCAGCCCAAAGACAAATGGGCCCAGACATGGAAGACATTAAGACTCGCTAAAAACAACATGCTAAGTACAGACCGGCTCTCCCGCAACGCAAACACAAAGTGTTCACTCTGCTGCAATTATACACATTTTGACACGGACAGCAGGGGTGACAGTTTTCTTTATATTTATCTGAAGGCCTGTTTCGGGAAAGTACACAAAAAGCAACGTTAACCATGGAGATGGCTGAGTATTCCATGTTACACTTGTTTGAGAACGTTTTAATTGGCTGCAGTATTCCCGGTCGACTGCATTCAGACTACACGGAAAAAGGGGACACATGCGAGCTGGCCTTCCGGAATAGGTCTCTCAAACTCGAACCCCGCCGTCCGAGGAATGCCCCTGACCCTTCTCCAGTTTCCCCCATCTGACATTTGTAAATATGGCTATTCTTAACACCTGAATTGTTTCTAAATCTGAGCGCGCAGCTGGTTGACATGATGTTTCACTTCAGTAGCCGCAGAACACATTTCTTGCCGCCAGCGCTAGACAAGCAGGTTATCTGATGCGCGTCAAATCAAAAAGCAGATCAGTAGGACTACAGTCTTGACAGTCTCTGTTTTTTGCATTAGCTGAGGAAACGCCAGGGTAGTATCAATCACAGCGGTTTCAATCAATCCTTTACAGTGTTGAGCAGAAGTTGCGGGGAGGAGGGGGGGGGGCAAGAACCTGCTGACATGATCAGTAACGAATGACTTTCCCTGGCACTGTGGCTTGGTGGGGGGGGGGCTTCCCCCTGTGGATCCTCAAACGCAGTGTATTTTCTTAAGGGAGACAATTAGCTCTTGATGAGGCGGCCCACCTCTCGGAGCTGTTGATATCACGGGGTCAAAGGTCACTAGTTGAAGCAGTGAAGTCAGTGGCAAGGACTTGCTGCTCCACTGGGAAAACAATACAAGTTTTTTTCCCCCCCCTCTTATTTATGTGGGAAGCCTGGATTTGGATTAGTACCAGATGCCGACTTGTTTCTAATTGTAAATGTACTGGTAACACATTTGGTTAAATGCAACTATTTTTTTATTGAATTCGCAGTGTGAGTCAGGCCCCTTTTTTGTGCAGACCGAATTGTCTCTCTGATTTTGACCTGGATCCCAGATGAAAAATCTTAATGACTTCAGTAATCCCCTGACTTTTCCTCCCATGCCACCCTGAGTTTGCCTCGAAATGTGTTGCAAATTGGATACCAATGTGTACGGTGCCCAGAGGATGTGGCTTAATGACTTTGGTAATCACTCGACTTTTCTTGGCATGCTGCGCAGTAACCTGAGGTTGATATGTGTTGTGGTTTTGAATGAGATTTTCTCAACGAATGCTGGATGGATCGATGTTAAACTTGGGTCAGATATAGGAGTCTCTCCTGTCGAGAAAATGCTGTGTTTTTGTTGATCGTCAGTACTGCCTTCTTTAGGACAAATGTATTTATTTTTTGCAAAATTTGATGAAAAAAATAACAACAACAAATGATTGGCTGCACTTTATTTTAAGCACTAATGAGCAAATGTTAAAACGCCTACACACACACACAAACGACAAGCACACAACCTTTAAACATCAACATATTAACATAATAATTCGGATCATTTAACATTCAGGTGAAAGAACATCTAAGCAAAGCAATTGCTAAGTTAACGTGAGAAAAACGGTCCAAATATCCAACAAAGATGAGGAAACGATCAACGAGCGTGCAGCAAAAGTCCGAATGAAGATGCATGTCTACACTGTTTCAACACAAAAGCATGCCTTTGAAGTGCAACACAAGAACCAGAGCAATGACTGCAGGCTAACAACAATGGCGTCCAGCACCATTGGGGGAAAAAAAATCACATTCTTAACCACAGCTGGCAAGGACCTGAATTGTCTCTAAAATTGTGTTTCTTATTTTTAGCTATTTTACAACTTAAGTGGGTTGGCGCTTAAAGTATTTAACTTGTATTAGTATACACCCCCCCCCCAAAAGGGCAATAATAGGAAGAAAAAAAAAGAAAGAAAGAAATCGGCTCCTTCCACCCTGTGATCAAACATATCAACAACTGTCCACTTGAAGGAAACCAAATGAAATAGTGCAGCCATTACCCGGACACTGTAAACAAATGTGTCTGTTTCCCCCGCTGGATGCCACGAGGAATGTTTCAGTGTTTGTTTTAGTCATTGAGAAAAATGTGTTCCCTCTTCCTCTTCATAGTTCAATAGTATGCAAATCATAGCATTCGTTCACAAGCCGCCATTGTTCCCAGTCCAAACACAGCTTGTGTTTGTAAGTCTGTAATTGTGTGGTATATTCTGCTCTGCTTATCTAACCTCCCCTCTCTCCAATCATGTAATATTTAGAATATGTGGAGGTTATGTTGTCCACTGGTTAAATCCTGCGGCTTTCGCAGAGAGTGCAAAGGCCGCTTTTGAGGCCTTTATGAAATCCAGCTGGCCTGGTCCAACATTTCCAGAGTTCCACGTTTATCTGAACCAGATCAGAGCCAAGTATAGTCCGGTCAGACAGGAGAGCGAAACAAGAGTTCAGAGAACACGAAGACATTTGTTCCGATTTGACACTGGGATCAAAACGTTGTTTTCGTTCCGGTATCTACTGTACCTGCTGATAGCGGTCGTACATGCTGAGCGAGGTTGCTGGAATGTGCGTTACAACTCATTCTGAATCTCCCCAACTGTGACATTTGATATTGATCAGTTAAATTAGACCATTCATTAAGCCTTTTTTTTTTTTTTTTTTTTTTACAGCAGCTGCTAAATGTAAAACTGTAACCCCAATACTACAGACAATTGTTTCACTCTCCAACAGCCAGGTGTAGCCACATTTTACGAGAACCAATCCCGTTCCATCAAATACTACCCCTCTGAATGTGGGTCCGACCTGTTTTCAGAACTAGCACGTCTAACAAAAATAATAGATTTGCGTGCCGTCTGCGCGTGACACATTTAAGTCGATCAAGCCTTAAACACAGGTACCTTTGGTCCACCTGCAACGCACGTAAGCAGAGTAGCTGTCTTAGATCTCAGACGTTAAAGAAAAGACATTCAGCCGTTAACATACTAACCCCACTAACAGTGTACAGCATATATGTGTTAATCAGAACACATTTTCTGTCAAGACCCTCCTCTCTTCTGCAGCAGCTCTCAGAAGCGTGATTGAGCCTAACCACTACCAGGTGTTTTTTTTGAAAAAAAAAAAAAAAAAAAAAAGTTTTGGTGAAGCTGGCACAGGGGCAACACAGGGTGGAGGGGGGGGGAGTAGCAGAGGAGTGGAGTTTCTTAATATGAAAACATCAAACAGTCTGAGTCTGGCACAGGAGTGTTAGGCTAAGGTGTCTGAACTTGTTATGGTGTGACTGTGCAGGACTATTGCTTGCTGAAATAATGTCTCCACAAGAACCACCCCCAACCCCGAAGCACTCGCTTCCTTTTTTTTCTTCTTTTGACCCCTTTTGAGGGACGGGGGCGTTGTGTAAAGTCATAAATAATTTATAAGAATTGGCTCTTAAAACTGGCCGATTTTTTATAGGTCAATCAAAAATAAAAGACAAATGGGGTGAGTTCAAAGATTTACAATCCATCATAGCCTCTGTACAACAAGCCCTGCGGGGCAAAGAAAAAAAATCCTTTCTACCAATTAGAAAGAATTTTGCTCCTTAAGAGTTATGATAATAAGCTGTATTACCAAATGTAATACACATATATCATTTCCAGAAGTGAAATACACTAGACATGACATACACATTAAATATGCAGACTCTATAAACACAATATGCAATGCGACATACATATATGGACACAGTGAATTTGATATGCCAGTTTATGATTGGCTATTTAGGCCCGAGTATTTCCGACTCTACCTCTTTGGGGGGGGAAAGAGTTGAAATACCAGAACCCCAGTGTGATCTCATCGACCACTATGGCGCAGGAGCTTTATTTTTCAATAGATGTAGACGCAGCCATGCATTGAGCTTACCCCCTGCTGTGCAGAGAGCAAGGTCCCTTCGCGTTTTTTTTTTTTTTCCTCCGGCTTTATTACACTGGCCTCCCTCTGGGTCCTGTTGGAATAGTTAAACCTGTTAACTCATGCACACTAATGCTTGGAGAAAAAAACAAAAACAGACAGAGACCTCTAGGGGTAAGGACAGTGAAGGCACCCACTCGGCACAGATCTGTGAATAGCTATCTGTCTCTAAGATGCTGGTGAATTCCATTTACAAAGATATTCTCAGACAGACATTATTTATCCTTTTTTGTTGATGTTTTCATCAAAGTCTCTTTAATTCTATTTACTGCAACATGTTTAGTTGCCAGTCCCATATGTCAGTACTTTTCCTTTTAAAGACTGCCAGGAATCCCTTATCTCTGTCCTCCTGGAAGACACACAAACACACAGCCATCGCACGGAAACCCTCTTGCACAAGTAACTGCCCGGTTTTGTCGGAAGGCAATGGAAAACTCGAAACTTGAAACTTGACTGGAAAAATCTGAAATATCAGACCGTCTCAGGTCGCGGTGGCCATTTAGTGTCGAAATTCAACGCTCCATTAGCTGGGAAACAGGAGATTGAGCAAGTTAAGCCACTCAGTCTGTGCATTGTCGCGTCAGATTCGTACGCTTGGTAGCAGATTAAATTAATCTGGGATTCGTTTTAAGACATCGCTCACTATCACCGAGGGGCCATACATCCACCCCGTCCGTCCCCACATGGTTCCTCCTTAAATAATGTGCTGAGCTCTGCAAACCTTGTCTTGTCATCTTCATACCGCAAATAGTGTTTTACCTAACAATTCGAGGTATGTTTCGTTGGCATTGTTCTTTATTGCTTGGCATCGTAATCTTAGCTACATCTCTCCCCGCTTTTTTTTTTTTCCCGTTTCTTCCCTTGCCTGCTCTGTAACACGATGGCTGTCTTTGGCTAAATAAGGTAAGAAAACACTTTGCATTCTTCCTTGCCGAGGGACGACCGATCCTCTGTAGTTGCGCGAGCCAGAACGTCTTTTTATCCCACCACGAAATTGAGGGGGCTCTGGGTGTGCCAGCCAGCCCCCTTTTCCACCTTGACACTGTCATGCCACAGGGATGCATGACTGGCTCCTAATGGGGGTTTTCAAAAAAAAACAAAAAAAAAAAACTCTTAGTGTGATTTATATTGCTGGGGCACGTTTGCTAAATGCCAGGTATGTCTCTCTTCAAAGTGAACAGCAGTTGCTGGTAAAGCACACCTTCGCTTTTCACTGAGGCAGTCATTTTCCCCTTTTTGCAGGGAAGATATGCGCCTTGTTTCATTTTCCAAGCATGCTTATATTTCAAAGTCGTAATTCTCGGAAGTCATCGGTTTGCCATATCCAACTAAGAAACAAGGAAATAAAGCACCAGAACCTTATCTCTTGTTTCAAAAAGTAGCTGTTATCTGCCAATTGGGTCCTGTTCTTTTTCAGTTCCAGTTTTTCCTCTGTCGAGAAATTAGATGTGTTCATTCCAAAAAGTATGTTCTGAATATACTGGGACTAAGTGCATTTTGGAAACCCATGCTTTTAAGAAACGACACAGGCTCTGATTGAATTGGAAAATTGCTTCCCTCTAACCAGGCAGTTTTTGGAAAATGCTGCGGACACCGTCTAATGCGACATATCATTTATGAGCAAGAGACTCAGGATAATGTAGACAAGGAGCCTTCTGAAAAAAACGATTAATCAAAGGGGTATTATTGCATTTTTATCTCGAATTTTGAGACACTGTAACTCCTTTCTTCATAATTTGGATAAATGTGTGTGGGTGGGGGGTGTGGGTGGCTGTCGGCGGGTGTGATGGATTTGAGCTGCAGTTACCTTTCCACTCTGAGATAGGCTCGGTGTGGTACAGTGATCCGGGGTACAGTATAGCCGTATTTATTCACGCCAGTTCAAATATATGTCAGGGGTGCTATGAGGCCCAGTGATACTGGTGAATAATGATAACTGACCCCGCCTCGACAAGGTGACAGGGAGGATCGCGTGCTACGAAATTTCTGGAGATACCGCTCCGTTTTTCTTGAGCACTTTCCAACAAGGAAACTCAGAAAACAGGTTTTAGGTTTTTGCGCATTAGGCAACATGTTGAGTTGCAGGGTTTGTGTGCTATCCACAAGTCGAAATTTGACAGCTATCAAGAAGAGGACAAATCTAGGCCCCGCAGGAAAAAGAAAAGCCACCAAAAAAGAAAGGAAAAAAAAAACACTTGACTCTGCCAACAGTCTTTTCTTTGACTGTACTCATTTCGCTTGCCAAGCAAATATTTAATCCTTATCTGCTGGCGTTAACCTGGGTGCAAAACTTCACGGGGCATAAAGCTGTGAACCCGTGAGTCATCCGGCATTGTCGAGTAGGATTTTGGAGAGAAAGCACTGAGTCATGTTGATTGTGAATGTGTGCCAGTTGGGCAAACACGTTGGCCCCGGAGGACAAAACAGGTCTTTGAGTCTTTGGCTGTCTGTGCCAAGCGATGGATTAAGTCCATTCCAGCGACACTTCAGAATAAAGATGTGTCTAATCCAAACAAAACACCTCCTCGACAACGGGGATAATTGAGATGAAACTGTGGCCCCACTTGCAGAGGAAATGTTTGGGTTCAGTGCCGTGCAACGGCACTGGATGGGACGGTACCTACATCTTGGATTTGACCGTGAACTGTACCTTGGTCCGCACCATCATCGGAGATATCACAGCTGTCTAATTTCAGCATGTTATTCCTGTATTTCTATTCTCAATAGCGGCGCTGACTTGACCCTTTCCCAGGCCCCGCCACCTGTCAGCACTCGGATCACACTTCGCAGAGTGGCCAGTGGCGAAGTCCTGCGGTCTCGCACGATGGGACCATCGCGCGGGGTCGTGTCAGCCCACGTTCGCGATCCCGAATCTCTTGTGCTCCTTTTTGTGTCCACCGTCACCTATTGAAGCCAGACAGATAAAATTCCTTTCCCCGTTGCACGTCCTCCCTGATTGAGAAATCCTTTCACTTGAAAACGTTGAAGGCCCGATTGAAATGGGAGAGATTACACCCACTGTAAAAAAAAAAAAAAAAAAAAAAAAAAAAAAAAAAAAAACACGCTCATGTGCCGGCTTGTTTGATGATTGCGCCGTAGGTAACGTCTGGGCCGGTCAAACAATAACATTATAAAAACCGCTCACAGCCAAGAAATGAGTATAGTGTTTGGAGATTTTACGCAGCACGAATGTGTGTGAATGAGAGCCGAGTGTTGTTTCTGTCTCTGGCACTTAACGTCGTCCTTCGCTTCATTCAAAGCCTCAGTTTTCCCCAGACTTATTTTAACTCTTGGAAACGTTGGAGCCTAGATAGAATACGTTTTCAAATATTTTTAAACGCGGACAATACTGCTTGTTCCTTTTGTAAGATGTGCGTCGTATACCGACTTCAACATATTGAAACATTTATAACGCCAATGCTGTGATTCCTAAATATTAGAGATTATTTTTCCTCTGTCAAATGGATTTTTAGGTGTCTGTCTGACTGGTTGAAGTAATTACCCATGGTCATCATGTATTGAAAGGCAGACCGATGACAGAAGGCTGCTCATATGAGTCTGG